>JAZEWT010000030.1:1768084-1788128 GCA_036362905.1 Mordacia mordax
CCCAGCACCTGCACTGCGGGTCCTCGCACCAGTCCATTTCTCTGTGCCGGCTCTCGTGCAGCGGAACGACGACCAGCTCTCCCTCGTCATCCAGCCTGCGTGGTGGAACGGCACGGAATGATGTCAAATGGGATGCGGTGGTGCCACGTAGTGGTGTTGGGCATCGTGGGGTGGTGTGTGGTGGTGCTGGCTAGTGTGCAGATGCACCGAGCAGTATGTGGTTGCATAACAGATTGTATAAAGGTGTGGTCTCTGTGTACTACTAGGACCTTGTATACAAGGGCTACAACATGGTGCCTAGGTTAATTAACCTGCTGAGTAAATTTCCCCCCATGCCCTGTGATGTACTAGTGTCATAGCCCGGGTGTAGCCCTGCCTTATGCCCTGTGTTTGCTAGGATAGGCTTCGACCCCCTGCGACCCTGTACAAGATTGAGTCTTGATAAACTACTTTGGTCTCGTTAAGAAAAGGACCTCTCCAGATCCCATCTTGTGAAGGTGGGAAACCCCCTGTAACACCCTGCTAATGTATTGATGTAGGTTTTCCTTGATAATGTTAATAATGTTATCAAGCCCTGCTATTTGGGCATCTCCTAGGTCATTTCAGCCTCACATGAGTATCTGGTGCTGCTTGTAAACATCAGCACCGGGGAAGAATATTTTGACACCACACCATCCCTTCATGTGCTGTACTGGCCTTCATGGGGACTCACTAACAGTATCTCACTCTATTAACATGGGCGCCTGTTGCCATTGTGTTCACATGCAGACACGTGCAGGTGCGTTCATGTCGGCATGAGCAGCTGAACCGTACTCAGCCTCGGGCAGCAGGCAGCGATACTCGTGAGGAGACGTGGTCTCGAGGAAGTTGGAGAGGATGGGTAGGCGGTGAGCACGCAGGTCCTCGCTGTGGTAGCGAAACAAGATCTCCAGCGCTTGCCAGTCGCTGTCCTGTAGAGCCACACGCAGCGGGCGCCCCTTACCGTCACCACCGCGACGCTTGCGCCGGCCACGCGGGTTGCTGTGATAGGGCAATCCTTGGATACGTCCAGTGACAGGAGCGAGTTGCTGTGTTTTAACAGCTCGCATACAGAAATTGCAATCCTGACGTAGGCAGTTCAGTTCATTTCCCGGTGAAACAGTTGAAACAATGGCGGAAGTGTTTTTAAATCTGCCTGCCTCTGTTAATTCAAGTGAAGTAAATGACGGTGCTGTGGGTTCATGACATAATTGTCATGGTTTTTGTGATTTTTGAATTACGTCATGTGTAACGGACCGCAATCAAAGCTTTATTTATTGTGACATCAGAACGATTGGAAGAGCTATGTCAGGCTTATGCTGACTGAACTGCAGGTGAATAACATTTAAGCAATATTTACTTATTGTAAAAAAGGAGAGACTTTACCCATTTTTCTGGCAGTAATAGTGTTAAGTTCGTTAAAACACCAAATAGATACTTTTCGTAAACTGTCAAGTGATAACTGCTTCGAAAATCTGTTCTTTCAGGACTGCTGCCCTTTTAGGACAGCCGCGTCGATCGCTCGAGAGGGGGAGCGATCAACGCGGCAGCTTTTTGAAGCAATCATCGTGCATCGAGCCATGAAAACCTACATCGTTACAAAGTGTCAAGTGTAATGGTGTAGGTTTTCACGGCTCGATGCAATCATCAAAGTGTCACGTGTCAAAAAGTGTCACAAAATGGGTAAAGCCTCTTCTTTTTTACATCTTTATATTGGCAAAACAGTACCCATAGCAATATTTATTTGTGTTGGATTTACAGTAATATCCACAAACTAAACAATCCGAATTACATTGTAAGGCTACGGGAAACAATATCACTATCATCATCACAGTTGATTTCGTAACCTGAAGGATATCACAGCAACAACACTGTACTCCAGATATGGGGCTGGATCGTGAGCTGCGAGCAGGTTACCCGAGCGTAGTTCCTGGCCGACAGCACGAGGTTTTGGCTCCGGAAACTCTTGAAGAACTCTGTGTTGTATCTCTCCTCTGCTGCATGAGGGCCCCCCAGGATTTCCTGTACGAGACAGGCAGAGGAGATGTGAGGCATATGTGACGTGGCCACGATGACATAAGATAGATAATCAATAATTAAAAACACATTTATTTATCCAGGAATGCTACACAGAGTCAAAATATTCTTTTCCAGGAGCGTCATGCTGCTACATTGCGATGTCTGGTCAACAGCGATAACACTGTATGTTTTTAGCGACTGGAGAAACCCAGAGAACCTACAGGAAACCCATTCAGGGCAGGGGTAGAACATGCACACTCCACACGGAAAAGCTATGTGGATGCGAGGACACGTCATGCACTCGCCACCGTGACCGCGTAGAGGAGGACATGGGTTATCTGAGGCAGCAAGACACATGGGACAGTCAAGGGGACATGGGATTTAAACCAAGGGGACACAGTGGTTCAGCTACTGGGTGAGCAGGCAGTGCAACTGCACTGGCACACACATGCTCTGCTTGAGGGACTCAGGTGACGGGCTATTAATAGGGTGGGATATTGAATGGGGGGCATGTCATCCCTTGCAGCAGGGTGCAATGCAGACCACAGTGTGCCACTGTAGAGGCCCAAGAAGGGGCAACATCATGGGCAAGCAATGGCCCCCACACCTCGTAGGTGGTGAGTCGGTCCAGGTATGATAGCAGGCGCAGGCGGCTGCGGCACAGCTCTTTCTGTTCCACTGTCAGCCTGGAACCGCGCAAGGGTAACGACAGGGTCAGGCTCAGGGTTTACGCCGAGGTGAGACAGCATGCGGGGGAACGAGTGCGGCTTTCACTTCATCATCATTTTCCAATCTCGTCGTGGACCTTAGTCTTGTTGCCGACAATATCTAGACTCTGACAAATCTGAGACAGGGTGTTTTTAATTTGGTCATAGTATTAGTGTCATCGACTTAGTCAACACTTGTAGCAGTTATATGTTGGTTGTGAGGATCACGTACTTTTCCCCACCCCGATATTATCAGTCTGTGAACACCGTACAGCTACATATATACATATCTAGTCATATTTCAAACTCCGTCTCTATCGGTGCACCGTGGTCTCTAACAAGATTTCCCAGATAATTACGGTTGCGCTCCTTGCAAACATCGCTGCGTTGCGCGAATCTTGTCCAAACATGTCATCGGTGACAAAGATTGCCCGCACCTGGCGAAGTTCACCAGCCCCATAAGCTCCGTCCTGCGCTGCTCCTCTTTCTCCTTCCTCCTCTCGAACTCCTCCTCAGGGCTTATGTCTTCGTATGGAAGCTCCTCAATGTCCACGTCTCCGGCCTCGATGAACCTGCGATGATGGGATGCACAGGCGCTTGGAACTGCGACTGTGACCAGCCGCTCAGCAGCAAGAGTCGGGAGCCCTGTCCTCATCGAGGGCTAAAATGAACTTCAAGTATTCAAGTACAATTGGCGCACTACACAGTTATGATAGATAAATTTGATTGACATTCCATCCTTCAACAATAACAGTATACAGAGGAACGAAATTTCGTTTCTCGTGGTCTCGGTGCAAAAACCAAAAAGAACAAGGCTGAATCCACATTTCAGCAGGGCAGGGCAAAACATGCAGTTAACACTTGTAGTTTAATCACCTACATCACTGCAAGATGCCCTTGTGATTATAATGGTGACCGAATTCACTAAAATTAGAAACACGGTGTTGCTGCCA
The DNA here is from genome assembly GCA_036362905.1 of Mordacia mordax. Lineage (NCBI taxonomy): Eukaryota > Metazoa > Chordata > Hyperoartia > Petromyzontiformes > Petromyzontidae > Mordacia > Mordacia mordax. The sequence goes on from JAZEWT010000030.1 coordinate 1,771,782, forward strand.
GGTCAGAAATATTCGCCACTTGTACCTGATTAGTGCAGTAGGAGACCGTTTTGAAGTGGTAAGCATCGTGTGGCCATGTGCGGTGAGGCTATTGACCATGCACCACGTACCTTCCTGCCCGCGGTCTAAATCCATCACTTAGACTCCAAATGAGTGGAGCTGTGGTGGTGAATACATCATGAGAGCTTGGAACCCAGATTTTCACAGCCACTTGTAATCTCAGCGTGGTTGTCTGGGTTGGGCCACGTGCTGAGCACTCCTTCCGCGACTTTAGCTTCCACTGTGTTCTACTGCAGGCATCTCCACTGCAACTCCCTAACCTCCAGAACCCCAGCAGTGTGAGCTGCACGTCACCCCGTCTTCTCGGTGCGGGTTGCAGGATCACTGCGACCAGTGACTAGGGAGCCACCACGCACCCTCGAGGAGTCATGTACCTGCCGTCGTCCCCACGGCCGATGGCCACCAGAGCCTCCAGGCCAGTGCCCTTGAGGCCGTACTGCAGCAGCTCCTTGGCGGCATCGACGTTTTCTGCCAGCCGCTCCAGGCACTCATGCAGAACCCACGAGCGCTTTTTGATCTTGCTCTGTGGGCGTGTAACGAGGTCCGTCAGGGTCTCGTGTGGTCAGCGTGGGCGGCGTCATTAAGATCCTGGGAAATCTCTTGGTCTCAGAAGCCCGTAAGTCATACGCTTCGAGACACTCTGAATAGATTTTGCTGAAGAGAGGTTATACGTCTCATGAGATAATGGCGACAACACAATTGGGATAAAATGTCAGGAAAATTCAATAAAACAAGAGAACTTAATAAACAAGTGAGGTGTCTTGGAAGCATAACAGAAGACTAAAGCAACACTGAATTAATGACTGGTGCTAGAGGCCATGAGCTCATATTGTTGGACCACACAATGTCAATCATTAGGGGGCACCCCGAGATCGTGAGGTACTCGGAACCTCCAGAGTATCAAGCAGCCTCCACGAGTCGATGAAAGCCCCTCACAGATCCTCCAAAGACCCTGGGGCCAATCATTAGTATGTCGGATTGATGACCGGCATCTCTGGCATCAAGCCGATGTGAGCAGTGGTGAGGCTGGGTGAGCAGCCATGAGTGGTGCGAGTGGCGCTACCAGATAGTCCTGGATGGAGGCTATGTTGACCGCAGACTTCCTCCACTGTCGCTGGTAAACCAGGTCCGTGTCCAGTCCATACGCCTGTGCCAGCAGCAGCGCTTCTCCATACTCCTCGCTGTCAATCTGGGCGTGTGGTGGGCGCGGTGGGGGGGGGGATACAGGGAAGAGGGGGGGGTATGGAGGTTGAGAAGATGAGCACAGGTTCTCCACGTCGGTGTGTATCTGTGTGGGTTGTGTGCGGTGGTAGGTGATGACTTGTGTCTTAGCGGCCCTCACCTTTCGTTGGTAAAGCTCCTCTGGTGTGGTTGAGCGCAGGCTCACAAGACGGTACGTTTTGAGGAGGTTGCGCGGGCGCTTGCGGGGTGGCGCGAAGCGCTCCGACTCCGTGAGGAGGTAGAGGCCGCGACAGACCATACGGCCCGAGCGGCCCAGCAGCGAGGCTTCGCCGTCAGCCTCTTCGTCGTCGTTACTCTCGTCGCCTCCGTCCTCGCGCGCTGGCCCCACCTCATTCGCGCGTGGCCTCTTTAGGGATGCCTGCTTTACTTCGCACTAGTGGTGCCACAGGACATGGATTCACGTCAAGAACAGTGGGGGCAACAGCAGCAGAAGCCATGTCTCTGTTAGCAAATAAATAACATCGCCTGGCCTGCTTCAGTGAGAAAGAGTAGCCACAACACGGTACAGGGGGAAACGTAATCTGCTTATTTCAGTTGCTAAAGTAGTTTTTAGAGTATGGAGCAAATGGCAGACACAGTGGCAAACAACACTGGGCACAGCGCGAAAACCTGCATCACCATGAAACCTGCGCAGTGAGATGTCATCTGTGTTGATAATCGGCATGGAACGAGCACTGATGGAGAGCTCTCTCTCTCTCTCTCTGTGAGGTCGCGAGAAGGATTTGGAGTATGGGATGGAAGCTGCACCTCAAGCGCTAGGAAGCCCCCATTGTGTGCAGCTGTCACGAGTGGCGCTGGCTCGAACCACTCGGCGGACGGGCCCAGGAGGTTGCGGAGGGTGCGCGCCGACGAGACAGTGAGCGAGCCCGAGCAACGCGCCAGGATCAGAGCATCGTCCGCCCACCAGCTCACGTCGCTCAGCGAGCTGAGCCACCACTTATCTACAGAGCAAGCACACACTCACGCTCGTATACAGACAAAGATTCTTGTATCGTGTGAACGCACTTTTGTGAAAGTGCTGTCAGCGAGTGACTCTGAAGCCTGGCACAGAAGAGGAAGGAATGAATGGCAGCACCACGCGCGACGTTAGTTTCCCGAGTGGCGATGTTTGCGCACGACACCAGCGATTCCATCGGAGGCTGAATCAACGCAGAGAAATTCTACAATAGTTTCAAATTTCAAATCGTTACAAATGTTGACTGTGGCCAGGAATCAAATTGGACGAGACCGTGAAGCGGTGCGAGAATTATGCTCCTCACTCATCGCAGGCAAATACGCATCCTGAGGCACAACAACTCCCGCTACCGCAGTGTCGCAGGAACACGCGCAGCCACTCTCTCACGCTCACACACAACTCGTTTGCACCAAATGAACCCTTCGAATGTTACAAAGCAGCTGCACCAAGGTTTGCCTGCTCACCCTTCATCTTCCTCTTCCTGTCCACAGAGGTCACCCACTGCGGATTCACTTCATCGAACCCGGGCTGAAACGGCACACATAGCGGTCTACGATTACACGCGATGACCGTTCCACGCCGCGGAGATGTCAGCCAACGACTCCGAGTGTCGTTCGCCGCGTCCTCGCGTCCACCCGCATTAGCGAGCGCAACGTCGCAGAACCAGGAGATGCTCAACGCATGATTTTCCAAGCGAGGTCTCTCGCCAATGCCACCAGCGTCAATGTGCAGACTCACCTGCTGCTCCTGGCTCCACGCCTGCTTCAGGCTAAGAGACGGGACCTCCCAGAGCGACAGCTTCCCCGAGAAGTGCACAGCCGCCAGAACGGATGCGTCCGGGGACAGCGAGAGCTTGTAGATCCCATCCTGTGCGCAGGCAACCACACACACACCCTGACGGTTGACTGCTACGTGACCATGACCATTCGCAGCACACTTATAAGAAAGCACTCGTACTGCCCGTGAATGGGAGTGGGGTCCTGGAGGTCATGGCAGTGACTACCTGATCGCGACCGACCCTGCCCCACCGAGGAAGACTGGGCAGCCGAGTTAGTAGACGGCTCCGATGCAGGCCCTGCATCACACAGCATACACGGTCCACAGACCTTAATGGTAACTCATTGTTTGGTAGCTTCACGGGTCACAGTGGTCGTAGGTGGCAGTGAGGCTTGCGTGGTGACTGCGGCTGCGGCTCACCATGCCCATGTCATCACTGAAGCTGGTCACCTCCTTGTAATAGGGGTAGCCCGAAAGCACGCGCCACGCCGTGAGCCCGCTCGCCGCCGCCGTGCCGGCCTCGAACTCCCCTCTCTCACGGCCGCCCAGCAGCAGCAGCCTGCAGTGCACGATGACACACAGGTAGGTAGGGCCACCGGGAAATGGTTCCGTAACACACACAAACAAAAAAACACACACACACGTTTGTCGAAATGCCCCGTATATAGTCACTGCAACAGCAGCAGCAGCAGCAGCAACGTGGAGTGTGCTTGTTTGTCGTTGATAAGTCCATGTTTGTGTGTTGCTAGTTGCTGTCGCACCTGTGAGTATGGTGGTATACCGCCGCCGTGATCCCGTGGGGGTAGTGGGAGGTGAAGTTGAACTTGTGGTTCTCTTGGTAGCCTTGGCTCGTGTTCAGGCTGCCAAACATCACACACGGCACGACCACCGCCTTCATCTGAACCATGCGGCGTAGGGGTTGTGAGGAAAAACATGGGCGGCCATATTCAGTGGTAGGAACGCCCAGGGTGTGAGCGGGCAAGCAGGCAGTCTACCTGACGAGGTAGCTGGTGAGGTGTCCTCCGTAGTTGATAACGATGAGCTCGGCCGACCACTGCGCGCTCACCGTGTACTCCAGGAAGACGAGCCCTGCCACGGCCAGTCCCAGGTCCCCCGAGCTGCCCGTTGCCTGTGAATGCGACCACTCTCGTACCCAAGCTCACAGCCACCCACCCCTGCCTGTACAGTGCCGAGGTGTGCACTGTGATAGGCAGCGTGGTGATGGCACTGAGGGTACGCAGCTATGTTGCACACGCCACTCGGTTTTTGCAAAGGTGCTGAGCACTACCACAAAGAACCAATACATCAAGTGACCAGCAACAGACAGTACTACTTTGGGAAAGTGATCTATTTGGGTAAGTGATCTAACCCAAAAAATGGAATCCACCGACAGTACAGAATGATGATACAGAACACTGATGTGGACAACGAGGTCATGAGACAAGAGCCAGTGGTAGCTCATGTGGCGCGGTGCAACAGGCAAGGCGGTGGCGGAATGCGGCACGGACCTGGGCGATGGTGAAGAGCTGGATGCCCGTGAGGTCAAAGACGTGCACGGCCCCCGAGCTGTCGGCGATCGCCAGCAGCGTGCAATCGTGGCTCCACGCCACACGGCGCCACTGCGGGAACGTGTCCCGCAAAACTGGGCACGGCACGGACGGTATTGCAAGCGAGGTCACAGCAAAAGTGCACTAACTCACATTGCATTGCGATTACACAGTCCATTGCCTTCCCGGCTATGGAACACAAACACAGATTCCTCACTTTCTTTGCTTTCTACCACTCTACTTTTCTGGTCTCTGGATGCTCTGTGAAAAAGGCAAATAATCAAAACATCGCAGAGCATTTACTTTGATATTTTCGGTGGAGTCTGACGAATTTGCTGATATTTATATATAATTGTATATATATATTACATATTATTATAACTTTAGGATGATGGATTAAACTAAATTGTGCAATTGAGAAAGTGCTGTCAACACAAATGAGATGGGAAAAGTGCAACCAAAAATAATCACTCTTTGAATTAATTTGCAAAAAACGTGCTACGCTATATTTCTACATCAGTAGAGTTGGCACACACGACAAGCAAAACTACAGAAAGATAAAAACAGCATTGCATTTTGAATAGACTCAATCGCAGGGGAATGAAAGTTTATAAGCCTCACTTCATAATCATAAGCAAAGTGATAGTCAATCCACTGCTTGGTAAAAGCCTTATCTAGATTTCATAATATATATGTCAGAGAGACATGTGTGTGTGTGTACTGATGTGTCAATGTGTGGTGTTTCCCTGCACGTACTTGTACATTTTGCAATCGTTGCTGAAAAGTCATCCTTTGCTGATCTGCACACACGGAGTACCGACTTAGTATTCAAGTCACTTTCCAACGCAGGTGGCAACAACAGCGGCCCATTCATTGGCTCCAGTGCTTACACAGCAAAACCTGGCTCCAACCTCACACAATATGTGAGGGTGTCTACCCCTAAGCACTCTATTTCCACACCAAGCCAAAAACGCTTTAATTATAAATTACCAGAATACACTTATAACATTAAAGTCATAATTGTTGAAATGTGTCATTGGTATAGTTACGTATTTAATATATTGTTACAAGCACAAGTTTTCACATGGTTTAGAAACTGTATTTGTCCAGATAACAAATTCTTCTCACAGGGCTCTTGTAAAATATAGACCAGCTCACGCTGGCCTTGCAATAACAAACATGCAGCATTAGCACAAGCAAATCAGGTACAAGTATTGATCATAAACACAAACGTAAAATACAATACGGGTTATGCATTAGAATGTGTGGTTAAGCACCCCTGTGTTGATACATTTTTATGACTGGGAAGAAACACGGGCCTCTGCGGAGAGCGCTTACAGATGGACAACGCATGTTGTGGCACCCACCGGATCTCGATGCACAAGTCTTGCACAACTGCCAGGAGCTTCCCATTGCTGCAGCCAAAATACAGCACGAGTGAGGATCCAAGACCACAACACAAGTCCAACGCCTGGCACGCTCCATAATCTCAGCGCCACGTCACGCCAAACAACACGCGGTGCAAGCAAAAACACAATGGGCAACTGAACATCACAACCGCAAAAACCTATGCCGAAGTTCTCTCTGCTAGTGCCACCGAGTTGTGCAGGTGATCTGTACGAGATAACAGCAGCTCACTCACCTGGAGAGTACGACCTGCCAGTTGACTTGTCGGCTCAGCAGCTGCACCAGCCCCGGCGACAAGGAGGAGCACGGAGAGGAACTGGAGACACCAGGCAAAGCGAAACTATGGTTTTGGGAACACGGGGTTAACCAACTGCAATGTTGATTCGTGCAGGTGCTGTGTGTGCTTGGAAACTTACCTGCAGCGGGCGTACTGCACAACAAACCAGAGGGGTGCTGCAAAGGGAAACATTAAAGTCACTCAATGCCTGAATCCCGTGAATGCAGTAGATAGTTATGGTTTGTGAGCAAGACGCATGCCAAACCTGTAAGGGTTGAAGCTGCCTTCTTCACAAAGCTTTTGTGAGTGATATCCAATTCCCTGGAACCACGAGGCTGAAAAATAAAAATGACAGACAAAGCTACGTTACAAAGTTTATATATTGCAAAAAGACGGGCTCTTCAGTGTTTGCACATGCACATGTTCAGTGAGGGTTAACGTTCAGAAACTAAATTAATGCAAATACTGGACTGTATTCAAAAGTTCGCACAGCATCATGAGTTGGAGAGCAACAGCTGATCATATAAGGGCTCTTCGGATTTCGATAATATTTCCACTTCTAGAGCGCTTATCAGCCGAGGGTCAGAGCACATTCATGTATGGATTTGTCATTTTGTACCAACCTATTTGTATTATATCGTGTTTTATTAGCCACATGTTAATTTTGATATCTACTGGTAGTAGCTCTGCAGTCCTTTCATTAACCCATTTGCCGCAGGGTCTCCCCACTCCGTGTGTCCATGGAGTTTATTTGACCATACTTCACCGTAGCCCACTAGTGTCCAACATTGCCAGTAAGTAACGCACCCGAGTAGTAGCAGAACACAGACTTCTCACCGACACTGGGCACATGCCAGGTGATCCTCACAAAACTAATAAACAGCTAACGGGCATACAATACTGTAACTGTCTCGAGTCCATATCATATAAACTATAATTGATGGTTCTTTATTTGCCGAGCGAGAGAACACATGTCGACACGGGTGGTAGAACACAGACTTTATATAGACGCAGACGATACCCGTACGGAAAGCCGGTGAGGTTGCAGTGAGTGGCGAGCGGAAGGTGTCTCGTCGATATGTGGAGAGAGAGACAAGTGGCTGCTGCGGTGTGCGGTCGGCTTGGTGGTGAGTGCGAGCCGAGGCCGTATGTGGTGACAGTGCGATGCCTAGTGAGTGTGAATAGGTGGTGAGGCGGGGTGGTGAGGCGGGGTGGTGAGGCGGGGTAGTGAAGCCGGGTGGAGAGGCCGGGTGGAGAGACCGGGTGGTGCGGCGTCTGGTCCGTGTGCTGAGTGAGGCGGGTGGTGAGGCTGGATGGTGAGGCCGCGTGGTGCGTGGTGTCACGACCGCTGAGTGAGGCGAGCAGGGGATGAGTCTCTCACCTTTCACTCACCCCTAACTCACCACTACACTCACCCCTAACTCACCCCTAACTCACCACTACACTCACCCCTAACTCACCACTACTCACCCCTAACTCACCACTACACTCACCCCTAACTCATCCCTAACTCACCACTACACTCACCACTACACTAACCCATCAGTCAACGCTGCCACCTCTGCTCCTCTCACTCACCACTACACTCATCACTACACTCACCCATCAGTCAACGCTGCCACCTCTGCTCCTCTCACTCACCACTACACTCACCCATCAGTCAACGCTGCCACCTCTGCTCCTCTCACTCACCACTACACTCACCACTACACTCACCCATCAGTCAACGCTGCCACCTCTGCTCCTCTCACTCACCACGACACTCACCACGACACTCACCCACGAGCCTCCACAACGTCCATACTTCACCGCTGCCGCGTCCGCATCCCTCGTTTACATTTCCCAGCGCGTGCGCGCGCCACGGCGGCGCGTGATTGGCCGAGACGAGCGGCGCGCGCCCTTTAAATCGCCGCAAGAGGCGGAGCCGACCAATCAGAGCGACGGCTCGGGACCCTTGCGCCTTAAGCGCTCTAGGAATTCCAACGCGGATCTGCCAACGTGCCAAGGCGCGCAGCGTGACAGCGCGGACAAGGGGATGATGAGCGGGGACGAAGGGGGCTCGAGGGGGGCTCGAGGGGACGAAAGGGGCGAGGGGACGCACCGCAAGCTCGCTCTCGGGCGGCCACTCCGCGTGGACGAGCAGATCGTACAGGATGACGTCCTCGCCGACCTCCATGCTAGCGGTGCTGCCGCAACTATGGGAGCCGAGACGCGGTCTCGCGTCGGGGAGAGAGATTTACCAAACGCGAAACACGTGGACGTTAAGAGGCATGCGGATTGTATCGGTTGTTTAATCGGCTACTTAAGAAATTGTTGTCAGTTGTGAGGCTCGGTACACGGTGCGCAAAGTTTCTATTTGATCATTTTTATCAATGCCCGCTTAATTTTGTACAAGGTGGCGGGAGGACGAAGCCTATCCCGGCTAACACGGGGCGCAAGGCGAGCTATACCCAAGATGTGACGCCAGTGCGTCGCAGGGCCCTTTTTTGGGGGCAATTTAGTCAACAGGGCAATTAACCTCGTGAGCCGCGTTCTGTGGATGTCTCGCCCTCGAATATGATGTGTGTGTAATGTGTATGATGTGGAGTTGACAGGACGTCGAACCGTGGAGATGGAGCCATGAACTCAGCTCGTGTGTACGTGCTGAGTGGATTGTATTGCAAGATCGTGAGACATAGCCACGGCTTAGGGAGAGCATACAGCAGTGGATCGATCATCGCCGTTGATGTTGGGAACGTATAATATGTGCAATGATCGAATGTTATGCGAGTCGATAATTGTAAGATGTCAGATAATCTATTGTCTTGGTAAATTATTGTGGCGTTATGCTTGCACACGTTTCTTGGGAAGGTTTCAGGGAATGGATCGATAAAGGCTGGTGGCGTGGGTTTTCGCCGTGTATTCCGGTTTCCTCCCATCGTCAAAATTCGCGCTGCTGTCTTGGTTAATTGTCCTGATCAGTAAATTGCCCTAAAAGTGTGCCCTGCGATGTCCTGGCATCACATCCTGGGTATTCCCACGCCTTGCGCCCTCTGTAGACCGGGATAGGCTCTGGCCTTGTACAGGGTTAAGAAGCTATTGAACGGTGGTACCAGCTGACTTCAAAATGCTCGAGTCTCTAATATGGCAGCAGGTGGCGCCAGTACAATTGGACGTTCACACTGCATAAATAAATGCATTCTCCCCAATGTCTACCAATCCCCCCCCCCTACCCGTAAGACGCAAGGCTGGGGTAAGAGGGAGATTGTGCTTCTGGTTTGCAATCGAAGACACTATTTTACACAAAATATACATCTAGATGTACACACCATGGGCCGCACTGGGATCGAACCAAAGTCCTTGGGGTTATTAGCACCACACAATCTGAGCTACGCAGCCACATGTTCACGTTTCGGCTCTTCATAACAGCAATGCTCTCGGATGGGCGACACATGTGCTGCAGGCTAACAACTGCTAGGGACCGCGAGTGTGACGCTGAGCCAGGTTCTCTTCCAAGCCATGGACTGCCCCGTCACGCCGGTAGTATGAGTCAACGAGCGGACTCGTCAAGCCATCCACCGGCTCACCAACTTCCACGTGGACATATAAATATCGCTGATCGGACGATTCCGACCATTATAAACCTGAGGATCCCAGGCCCGGCCAGGAGGGGGTGGCATTGCCTAAAGGGAACGGTGGGCAATGGGGACGCACGGGGTTGGGCGCGAGAAACGAGTGGCTGTGGCGACACGTGCCTCCGTGTCACTAGTGGATATGTCTGTTGCCTCGCTGCCAAGTTGACCTTGACTTTCATAACCCCCCCCACCCTATCGGGTGGTGGTGGAAAAACGCGGCGAAGTAACTCAGTCGGGGTAATGACCCCCTCGTCCCAAATCACGAGACCTGCAGTCGAGCCCCTAACCGTTTATGGGGTCGCAGGCAACGAGAGCCATGTCTCGGCTTTAACGAGTGGTCGAGGTGGTGGAGGCAGCTCACGGAGTCCACTTCACACCGTGGTGACCAAAGTGAGATGGAATTGAGAGGAATTCGCAGTAAAACAAAAACAATTGTGATTAAAGCGCCTGACAGTGAAAACAAACTCCACGCTTTTTTCATTAACCCCGTAAACATGCAGCACTTGGACTACGTTAATACAAAGGTTACAACCTTGGGCCAACGGTGACCCAACGTTACATTAATATTGGGAACACGGCCTAAAGTTTGCTATCGGTGCAGTATCCTGCACCGCCGTGCGGGCGACTCGCTTAGTTGTGAGTGACTGAAAACTGGAGTTGGATTAAAAGTAACGCGATGCTGAGATTATTCCTGTGACCAACGCCTCAGAAATACGTCCGGTCTCAGAAGCTAAGCGGGGTTCAAATTGGAAAGAGTTTCGTGAAGAGGTGGCGCAGGGAGTATCTCCGACTGCTACGGAGCTACGTTGTCTCGCACATTCAGTGCATGCTCCCTCCCTATCTTCAACCCGCACCGGCAAGTGTGATAAACGTATTCACAACTTCGAGGGGGCTATCTTCAGCTATCTCCAGTGGGATGTGGATTGCGCAAGCCGTTACAGGGCTGTACATTTGTCTATTATCGAGTTTTATTGTTGTACAAACTTAGAGTGGTTCCTGAAGTGGAGCAGCGTGCGGCCGGTTTGGGTCGGTGGCGCCTTCCTCACTCGCGGTGTGGCCGAGAGGAACGACGACCTCGTGATGTGCCTGGGTGGCGGTGGAATGCGCCTCGCCGCAAGCGCAGAGGCACCGACGCGGCGCCTATGAGATTCCAGTGGCACGGGACAGATCGTTAACGCTGTCAATCCGCAGAACAGCCTACTGCTGGCAGGTTATTATTAGCTAACGCATTTTGATTACTTTTAAAGCACTGTTGTACATAATGTATATTTTTCCCTGCTAAAAATACGTTTACATGTCCCTCTGTTTTTGATTAAACTAATCAAGGCGTCACGACACCACAACTGGGTCAGTTCCACACGTTTATCATCGCACTCTGCTCTGATCCACCCCAATTTTGTCTTCTTACAAACATCGGATCAGATTTAGATTTTGAACCAACCAGATTTTCCACTCTGCGGTATCAGGGGAAGGAGGTGAAACACACGAAACAGATCTTTCCCACACCCCACATTCATTCTACCAGCGAAATACAGGATTAAATTCAAGATCCGCCTTCCCACCGACAAGGCTCCCACTGGCGCTGCTCCGACATACATCCGTGACCTACTTCAGGCACCTCCTCAACACGACAACTTCGATCCTCCAATACGGGCTTGCTGCATGTGCCCAGATCGTACCTCCATTCGAGGGGCGACAGAGCCTTCTTGCGCGCTGCTCCTAGACTCTAGAATGCCCTTCTATTGGAAAGTCGGTCAGCTGAGTCCCTGGGCATCTTCAAATCTCGTCTCAAGACTCACTTGTTCTGTAAGGCTTTGAAGTCCTCTGGCTGGGACTATTGATGCGGCTCACTGTTGTTGTGCTGGGATGACTTGCTGTTGACCTGCACCTGCTCAGGAACACTTATTTCTTCCTTCATTTGTTTAACAATTATTTTAGCTTTTGTGTCCTCTTATTAATTTTTTTGACTTTTAATTGAACAACTCTGATGTTGTTATGCCGTTCTGTCCACAGCTCAGATTTGTAACAAAAAGACAAATTTTTTATTGTTGTTGATATGCCGTTCATATGTCGTTGTTGTTGCTGACATGCCGTTCTTTCCCCAGCTTTGTGCAGCGCTCTGTGACCCTCGGATGAATCGCGCTCTCGAAGAGTGCAATTATTGTTATATTAAAGCTCCATCAGTGGCCATGGCCAATCCACTGATGGATGAAGGCCTCACCATCCACTGCGCCGCCACCTCTCATGATTCTGCGATGTAATAATGCAGCGAGCAGCTTAAAAAACAGTCACGGTGATAAAGCATTGGCCCAAAATTCTAAGCGACCAGCAACAATCAGCAATATTGATTTACTCACTCTCCCATCTCTTATTATAGACCTACTCTCGTCACGACATATTAAATACGTACACTGGCTGTATGTATACACATACGTGCTTGTATGTGTTCATTTCCAAGGTCTGCTGGTAGCCGTGACCCTGCCGTCAGTCAAGATCGTTGACAAGCAGCTAGAATGTTGCGGAGTGGCCGCTCTCGACGCACAGCGCCTGGCGCAGCGAGAAAGGATGAGAACCCAGAAAATGCCACCTCCTCGGGTCAGCAGCCATTGCCCCCCTCACCGCGAGAAACGCTTCCCTTAGACCGCAGATGCCGCCGTTGTGACTCTTGTGGCTCGTGAAGTCCGGGCCGCTAATGGCTCAATGGGCCTCGTGTGATTACAGGGCTGGGCGTCAGCTGTCCCCGCTAATTGCCGGAATGTGTCCGTGAAACCAGGAGCGTCTCTGTTTCACTCGCGCGCGTAGGAAGCGCCCCCATTAACCTGCAAATGAGCGGTGGTGGCGGCGGATAGAGTGCGGGATTAGTCGAGACGTCCCGACCGCGTCCTTCCCACCGCTCCTACGCAACGCGAAATACTTTAATAGAATTCACCTCTCGTGCCTCTCCACCCCCTCCCCACGCCCCATCCACCCACAGCATCGCTTCAGTGCCCCGAACGACCCTTGGCACAGTAGCCGCGGAGACACGCGGGCGATCCGGGCACTGCGCGGGTATAATCCTGCGCGGGTGCACAGTGTGAGTTGGTGGTGTCCTGCCAGCGAAGGGTTCCCTTTGGTCACTGGGCAGATTACAGATGGGATTCTTCACGCTACCCTCTCACTCCTATCGCAAAGACGACTTGTGGTTGAATCTAGACACTCAACTCATGGCGACTGACCCCGTTCAGTGTTCGGGAGGGAACGCGTCCAAGAAGAACCTCCACCGAGGAGACGGAGCGATTGGATCAGCTAATGAGCTTGTTCCGCAGATATGGTGGGGAAGCTGTCATCCAGCAATGGGTTTAGAATGCATAAGTGACGGCTGTCTACTAATCACGTGCCACCTCGTGTTTAGCAGAGGCCCCCGGTGAATATTCAGTGAGAAATGAGGCCCCTCTGACCAGCTTCAGGGAGCAAGTTCAGCGCCTGCAGCTGTTTCACTGATTTCACTCTGTACTTCAGTGGCTATAAGAAACCTGGCTGTGGGTCACAACCAAGAGGGATGGAGATTGATGTCTTCATGGACACTGCGATGGACCTTCCACGTCTGGAGGAAGGGCTTGTTAACAGAAGGGCTTCTCGGTGCCTCCCCAAGCAGCAGGATCAGCAATCGGCAGCCGTTGTATAACACCGAACTTTGCCCGAAATCTCCAAGGAAACAGGAATTCCGGCTATGCCACTCGAGCGGTGGCGGGGCTGCGTGGGAGCCTCCTCCTCCTCCGCGCCAGGGCACGGGAACGCGGAGGAACGCGGGGCACTGAAGCCGCTCAGAGGCACTCCCCGGCAAGCTCCCCCCTTATCGCCCAGACGCGGCTCCCTCGAGTCCCGAGCTCCGCGCTCACTCACAACACCCACGTCCTCTCGTCACCCTTGCTCATCGCTCTGTAATCAACATAATGCTTACGGGGATGCTGCTGCGTTGGCAACTATACACATTAAAAGATCAACGCACAGCCGCCTTTGTAAACAACGTTTGCGGCCCTACAGCGGAGTGGTTGCGTAAGAGGCAGAGCTTCGCGCCATGCCCGGTCTTCTCGCTCTGCCATGAAGAGCCATTGTCTGAAATGTTTCCTTGCGTTAACATTGTCCTCATTGTTCGGTATGTAACCGGGCGTTGTAGCGATGGTGGCACACGCATGCCATGCGCCGCTTGGAGGCAAGGGTTGGTGGAATACTCAAATATTTCTCAAACTCCCAAAGCCTGCTGGGCTGAGGAAGTGGTCAACGGTGTATCAGTGGGGAAAGTGGGTTGTGTAGAGATAAGAGGCTGTATCGCCCCGTGCCGCATGACCGGATCCATACGTCATCGTGTCTCGCGTGGCCGGAAGGGCCAGATGGATCGACCTGTGCCGCACCACGAAGGCCGTCTGCTCGCCGGGGCTCTAGGTCGCGGGGGGCGCGGGGTGGGGGGCAGGCAGGTGTCCCAGGATCACCGAGTGATCGTCACGCGTTGGTTGGGGTGAGAGAAGTGGCGCCCAGCCTTCCCCAGAGGGTCTGGTGCGCGCACGTGACAGTCGTGATGGTGGAATCACAGGGCGCCGGGTTGGCCTTCATAAGGCTCTCTAACAAGCACCCGCCCTAAGCCTGATAAAGGCTACGCGAGGCATCTGTGCCGTCTGATGCACGTTAATTTGACTTCTTGCTCGTGGACATGTCGGAACCAAAAACCTGTGACGCAGACAGGAGAAAACTTTCGCCCGTAGAAAAAAACGTGGCTCTTGTTAATCGCGTTCAGCTACCGAAACGCGTGTTTGAATTCTGCGTTGTGATTAGCGCGGCAATCGGGATGGCACAGCCGCGCACTCAGACGCTTGTGTTACCCAAGAGCAACCCCTTCTCTGCCAACGCGACGGAATGTGAGTCGAGTGACAAGACTCGCCGCTCCCCGTGCAGCCTCACGGTGGAGAGATTCATCCAGAGCGTGCCGACTGCCATGGAGACGCGGCGAGGACAACTCCCGTGCCTCCCCGTCTGATCCCCTCCGTGTTCACGGTCGTACGACCGTACAGGGGCAGCCTTAGTGATCCTGTGGCTCGGAGCAAAATGAAATGATAAGGCTCCCCACACAGCGATTAAAAAGCACAAACATGAACATCGTTCGGTCAAACGTCTGAAGCTCGCCCTCGCGGGGGCGGGGAGGTCGACTGCAATTTCCTGGCCTGCGCCATGGTTTGGAACCGCCAGGGCGACCGGTCCCCCTCTACAAGGTCATCAGTGTCTGTGGGTCAATCCAATTTGCAAATGTTTAATCCCTGTCTGTAACAATCATTTGCGACATCCTTAAAATGTGCATTGGTTCACAAGGAACTTCAACTCAGCCTAAGGCTACATGCGATTCTAAACTCATCTAGAACACATTCCAGCTGAGAGTCACGCAATGAGTTTATTATCATGCGATAGACATTACAATCACATGGCTGAGCTTGTGGGAAAGTGTTGCCATCATTTCTCTGGAATATACATCCACGGGAGATGGAGCCGCGATTAGCCCACGCTTCGGTCTGCAGTGGCCACCGCGGCCAATATTTCCGGAACTGCGACCGCCTTCTATCACGCCGTGGCGTTGCCACATCGGGCCCCGTTTCCGCGGAACGCGAGCCCACCGCTGTCAGTCAGCGCCGCTCCTGGCTCCCGATAGCCTCGCTCCCCCCCGTCTCCCTGAACTCGCGACGGGTTCCGAGAAGCGACGTGTGCGGCGAGACGATATCCCGCGGGAGAACGCCGCGATACTGCTGCTGCTGCCACCGCGCACAGATCAGCCCGTAATGACCCCCCACAACCCCCGCATCTCGCCAGATCGGGGACGATACGCAGAGCCGGGCCGAGAGAGCGTTGCCTCGATGGTCGAACGAACGCCGCACATAGCGCGGAGCTGCCGCGGGGCCATGCTCGAGATAGCAGAGGGCAGTTTGGTGAAATCCACTCTGGTACTGTACAGCTATTGCAATGTATTTCTATGCTCCCGTGTATGTTGCTTCCTGCCCGCTGTCACCAATGGTGAAGTATGTCCGGGATCCAGTGGTCCGAGTTCAGCGAAAACTCAGCTGCTGACTGTAGGTGACGTGTGTGACGGCTGTTCCGACGTTCAGGTTTCCATCACATTCAGGGCTGTTGAGTGTCCAAGGCTTTTGAGAGGCGACAAAGCGACTCGACGCCATGAAGCATCATCCTGCAGACGACGGGAAGCGGCTCCCACACTGGGGTCACAGTACAGTGGACCGCGCGACACGCGGCGGGACCCCGGGGGCTCCCGAGGTATTTTTCACAGCACCGCGAAACAAGCGGCGGGGAGGCTGGCGGTACCCGGGTATCGGCCACACCAGCCGCTACCCAGCCCGACGTGCTGCCGGTAATTGACTTCCACCGCGGCCCCCGCAGCATTCGGCCTTAAACCCGGCGGGCTGCGTGGAGAGACGCGATTTATCTCGCTAA
>JAZEWT010000030.1:1789077-1802302 GCA_036362905.1 Mordacia mordax
GGGGGGGTTCTGTGACGAGGGGTTGTAAGAATAAAGCTGTCAAGTGAGGAGTGTGAAACTGTTGACCCTCACTGGTTTGAGTGCGCATTGTTGGGGAGCGCGGATTGTCGCAGCAGGCCTGTAGCGTAGGTGTGGAGAATGTGCAGAGGGTGTGATGTGTGTGCTTTAACGAGTGTGGGGTGAATGTGTGAGGGTGCGGTTGGTGTGTGGGGTAGGGCGCAGTCAGCTTGCAGTGAGGGTTTGGTGTGTAATGTTGTTTCGTGTGACAAGTGTGGTTTTGATGTCACACACGATCCCTATGTAGCCTTCAGACTGTTTAGAAAAGCACTCGCGAGCACATTTTAAGTCTGACGTGGCTAAGTTAGTTGCGATGTTACCCGTGTTCAGGAGTCGAACCCATGTTGCTAGGCTCGTAGCGTAGCACGCGAACCCCACTACACTACTGCTCGTCCCACACATCATTACGCACAGCTTCACTTGCACACCAGCCACCAGACTCCGGTCTCACCCACGCCAACACCACTCCCTCCTAACGCACTAATCGCGGATTTTCTGGCAGAGCGGCCTAATTAGTGGGGATTTCCTCCCGGGGGGACAGCTCTTGTAACCTAGCTGTGTCTAGCCCAAGCGAGCCAGCAGCCTCCGTTCACCATGACCTCTAACTGTATGTCCAGTCTTAATGATGTCAAACACAAATGGCTAGAGATTAAATTAGAGATTTATTTTTAGCCAGCACAGGTAAAGGGGAGCTGTGCACTCAGTACAAAAATAAGATTTGCAAGGGTACCTCCTCCTCATGCCCACGGTTCTCACATCAGTAGTGGTCAACGTCACCTCCACCGTTGACATACGGGGTCTCCACGAGTCGGCGACGTGCGAGTGTGTAGTCCAGGGAGGAGGGTGGGGGGGGGTCACTGGACAGCAGCAGCACCACCACTGCACAAGCTCCAACAACGAGCCCGACGGATGTCAAACGAGGCTAAACTTCATGACGTGGGCTCTGGTCGCGTGAACCCTTTGTTTTCGACGGCCACCACGAGTGCTACGGCAGACCAGG
The DNA here is from genome assembly GCA_036362905.1 of Mordacia mordax. Classification (NCBI taxonomy): domain Eukaryota; kingdom Metazoa; phylum Chordata; class Hyperoartia; order Petromyzontiformes; family Petromyzontidae; genus Mordacia; species Mordacia mordax. The sequence continues at coordinate 1,790,135 of JAZEWT010000030.1, forward strand.
CGGAGCTCCTCCCTGTGGGCGACCCCGCTCTGGGCGCTCCGTGCGGTGTGAGCAGCTCTGGTCGTGGCTTCATCATTCCGAGCCGTCTGGGACATTACTGCCGGTGCCACTCCGTGCCAGCAGCTCAGCGACCCGGTGTCCCTACGCCTACGGGTGGACGGCTCCACCCACCAAGCCTCCTCTGTTCCACTGGCACACAACCCGCGACGTCTGCCTGTGTGTGGCCTCCTTAAGGAAACCTCTACCGGTCCTTCACTGATCATAAGAACAATTTAAGCGGCTCTCGCAGCCGCAATGCTTTAATAACGTTATGAAATAAAACTCACAACACAAAAGCTGTTTAAAATGTCAGGGAGACAAACTCCAAAAGGGGAGCTGTGCGTGCAGCCTCAAAAGGTCGCCTCGGGTTCAATATACAGGCGCCACCAGCCGGCGCTAGGAAGTGCCGATCCTGCCGCCGCGGCTTGTCATCTCGGTGAGCGCCGCCGTGCTCGGTCTCGCCGCGTCACCGCACGCTGTTCCCAGATTGCGAGAGTTCCGCTCGCGCCGCACATGGTGCTGGTGGGCCTTGGAATTGAGGTGCGCTGGAGAGAGATGCGTACGCACAGCGTAAATGTCACGGAGCACCAGGTACAGCGCGATCATGGCCACACGTGACAAAGAAAACAATAGTGGATCAGTCCACTGAGCAGTTTGGTTTGACGTCAATGACGTTACGAATCATGCCACTACGACGGCACCTGGTCATGGTTTTTCCATTTTTCCAGCACTTTCCAGTGAAGGCTGAAGGCATCAATGCGTGAACTCCATCCATCCGTCACGGCGGTGCCACAAAAATTCGCAACAAGTGAAACCAACATAAATTAAATTCTAGTGTGGTGCTGTTAGGGAGTCAACCTGAAAAAACCCAGCCACAATGACCAACAAGGGTCATTGCCCAAAACCCAGCCATTAAAACAAGGACGACCAATGTGACGACATCACACTCATGACATTATTTCACTGTGTGGCCCGAAACATGTCATTACAACCAATCGATGCTTCGAGGACAAACGCGCGTTCGAAGGCGTTACAAAACTCAGTGCGAACATGATTTTTTCATCTTTGCTTGTTTTGGGCCAAGTTGTGGTACAAAACGGCGGTGGGGAATGGCACCGAGATGAATATCGCGGCGTGCCTCACCACGCCATGGCTCGTTCCCCATCACCACACGGCCGCATGCAGAGCACTCGTGCCGTTGCCGTTTGGGACCTGGTTCCACCGGCTCCCAGTGAAGGGGCTCCATCTGTGGTGTCTCACCCTGCAGCCACACACAAAACCACCTCCCGCATGAATTCAACGGAGACAATACCGTTAGCGAGCACCTATGGAGGCCGACACAGGGCACCACAACATGGTTTTCTTCTTCTCCCTGGGGGCGATGTTTGCACAACGTGGAGGCTGAGTCGACCTAGTGAAAGCCCGCAACCAGAATTTGTATACAGGCCATTGGGTTTGTAGCGAAATGCCCATATAATGCACTGGCACTTGCCGCATTTGCAGGCCCAATACCGTTTTTAAAAGGTACTAACATCAAATTTCACTGGCCAGCGTGACGTTCATCCTGATGGAGCAGAGGTTGTGGGCACCTTGGTGATGCTGTCAAAAAGGCGCAGTGCAGGCGCCAACACTGTGTCCTCCCAGCATGACCCGTCCGTTACGTCCAGCCCGTACACAGGTGGCACCGCGGGGCCGGGCCCTGCGGGGTTGGGGGTCGAGCACACAAGGTCAGGGAGTGCTTCAACCCAGCGCGAACCACCGAACTCTCACCAGTGAGCGGCGAGAGTGCAGTGACGCAACACAGCCGGAGCAACAACATCCACTGCTGCCGAGATGGAGAGACAACTCAAAACAAGAAACACCACGTGCAGATTCCGAACGCGTCCCAAACTCGTGTTTCATTTGCGGTGGTACAGTTGCCTTTGGAGCCGCTGTGACGGGAAGACATTGCGAGGTGTGTGAGGTGGCAAGAAGATGCCACGGGGGATGAGGCACGCGTGCGATCTCATCATGCTGCCAGCAAATCCGTTTCATACTGGATTTTTTACGTCAGGTTTTGGGCAATAACGCTTGAATCAATGTGGCCGACCGTCTACAAGGTTGGTCGGTAATAGCAATGCAACATGATGCTAAAATATAATTGACAGATTACCTTTGGTACATATAGAGAGCTCTAATGCATTAGTGCTCATGACCTTGGTTAAAGAGAGAAAAAAAACCCTATCTTTATTGTGCTTCACCGAGTTTCAAGACCATTTCCAGGATTGTCATGCTTGTAAAAATAAACTCATGCGAAGAAAACCAACATTAGAGGACAACAGAGGTCTCGCACAGATAAGTTTGCTGAAGGGTATGTGTGTATACAGCTAACATATATATAAACACTAAAATTAATGTTTACTTATAAGTAGTGTACCTTATGTGCACGTGCACACCGATTGGCATGTAAAGCAGGAAGATTCTGGTCCATACACACACCGACCTGCACACAGCTCTATGTAAACACAGCGGCACCCGTGTAGACTGCGCTTTCTCTACACGCGGCGGCAACAGCAGAGAATGCGGGCGCCCACGTTGCCGCCGCACGTATAGCAACACACAGTGTGTGTACATGTAAACACGCAGTGGAGCGCGACAGCCGCACGTGTAACCAGGAGCCTTGGGAGGGTGCTGGTCCCCTGCCCCCCCCCCAAGCAGCACCCAGAGTGCAGCAACACACCGTGCACATTCACCTAATGCATGTATACAAGGTGCAACCACAGAGATGACGATGAAATCAGCTCGCGTGCAGGAGCTCCATTTAATGTTGAATCGTAATATGGAAACATAGTGACAGCTTGTGAAAGCCTTCATCCATCAGTGGATTGATCATGGCTAATGATGCAAGCAGCGTACGTTTCAGGAAGCGATTCTTCACCCACTTGTTTTGCTTGCGCGCATAGCGCCGTGTCACCAACTTAAGCGCCTCAACACCTGTGGGGATAGAGGATGGGAGCCCGAGAAGGATGGGGGGAGAGGGGGGAGGGAAAAGGGGGAGGAAGCTCTAGTTCAGCGTCAAATTACCGGGACCTTCGCACGCTCGTCAAGTGAATCCCCGCGGCGACTTCCCATGGGCCTAGCGCACAGCCACACTGAGCGGTGCCCAACACATCCAAGCGCTAGCTTGAATGGGGCCCGGGAGACTGCAGCCCCACACAGGGACCGATTTACTGGGTCTCACGATGGAGATCTTGGGAGTCCAGGACAGAACCTGCTTGACTAGAGTTCCACAATGAGGCTTGCTCTTGTGGGCGTCAGTGAGACGAGATTTACCTGGAGCCCAGGAGTGAGCGACCTCCGATGGGGCCAACTCTCCTAAACACAGGATGCAGCCAGTTTCCCTTTGGCCTAAGGGGAGAGCTGGCTTCCCGTGGTGGAAGCGATTCCGCCGGCACTTCGGGAGCGCCAACATTACCGACGGTCAAAACACGGCAGTCTCAACTGGGACCAAGAATTAAGGTAATGCTCGCGGAGGCCAGGGCAGAAGCTTCATGGCTCTACGTACGCGCCAGGAAGCAAATCGCGGAGCGACAGGCAGCCAGGCCGGTTAGGAAGACAATCACCGCACCCCCCTCATCCTCTCGCAAGCAGGTGGGGGTGAGGTGGACGTCCCGCTTCCCCCGCCTCCGCAATTCTCGATCACATGAGTCGTGGCTGCAAAGCTGACAAACGAGATTTATGATTTGCCTGCCTCATTCGAATACCCCCCGAGGCACTTCTGCTTACATGAAGTATCAAACGACTCATGTGGATTTTACTCTCGATGGTGGAGGTTAAAGCTGGGGTGCAGGCAGGATGAGAAAACTTACTGGAGCATCCTCACAACCCAAGCGCACATTAACACAACGTGGAAACCTCTTCCTGTGTCGCAATAAAACCACTTCTCTCTACCGAGACCACAACACTGGCAAAAAAAAAACAACCCATTTTGGATAACAATCTGACACGCGTCTTGATGCGAGAATGGTTTGGCTCAACTGCATAAACCGTTCCAGAAAGCTTAGACGTGGAACGTGGACCAACTCGCTTTGTGAATTGACGAATCTGATCACAGACCACAATCAGCATTCAGCCTCTAAGAGATCAGGGAAGCTGCAGAGGCTGGCGTGGCGCACACACACGCGTGGTGTGGCCAGCACTACACTGCTGACATTTATACGTTGCATCAGGTACTTACTTAAGGCCAAACAGACCCCAGAGGAGCCTAGGACAGGATCAGATAACCTCGACTCATCCGAGCCGCGCACTGGAATCAAGAACGGGTCACTGGGTTCATGCGCGAACCACAGTCAATAATTCCCACACACAAGCACTGAGATTATCTATTTCTTGTGTTTCAATCATGGAAATCCATTTACAGCCACACTGACCCCAAGCCATGTGCCCCCCCACCCACCGGCACCAACGGACACAAGAGTGCGCGTCCACGAGGCCTCTGCGAGTCAACGGGCAGGCACTGTCGTCTCGGCGCTGGGGCGGAGGCGTCTCTCACTTATGGTACCGGCTGCGCGTGACATGGGCCAACCGGCCCCACCACCTGCGCGCCTCCTACTGGATGCACCCCTCTTGCCGTCAGTAGCTCCCACCCTCCCTGCTACGCTGAGAGTTTTAAATAGCCCCCACTTTCACAATCACCATCCTCAATAAATCCACTGCAGGACGAAGGCCTTCTCTAGTTGGCACCATCTCTCATGATAATGTCATGTAGTGAGGCCACCCAGCAAACACACGAGACAATTGTATCACTCCATCGCCTTAAAAGACGTAAACACTCTGACGGAGTCCTCAAATTGACCTGAACGACTTATTAAACGCTGCTCTGTAAGCTCGGTGCTTGGATGGAGTTAAATTTTGTGCTCGTTTAATGTATGCGGAAGAGAAAGCCAAAACCCCTTATAGCGGGGCTTCCTAGCGCTCTCTCTGGAGGAGGCTCTTCCACCAGCTGTAGATCGATTAAATGCAGCGCTGTAATGTGAATAATAATAATAAAACAATTCTCTTTGATATTCACGTAATAATCCAAGAGCGACAATATTCAGTGATGGAATGTGCACACTTACGCTCCCATTGTATTGCTGGTTGAGATAAACGGCCGCCACTTATTCGGGCGGGAAGCAGTGCCGCCTGTTAAGATAGGGCTGCTGAGACCGGGACCGCAGCCACCACGACAGCGGCAGAAAATTAAAGGCATCATTGACGCGAACAACGTGCGGATGTTCCAGCTCGGGAGTCAGCTTGACCCAAAGAGGGCTGGCAGCCTCCGAATGTCAGCAGCTCCCAAGGAACATGTGGGAGTGCACCACTTCCTCACCCCCTCTCTTTTACTTTCCCTCTCTCTCTCTCATACTCCTTTCCCTCTCCCACTGCTACAGCATCTCCATATGCAGTCACCACTCATTTCCAGATAACCCCCCCTTCCCCCACCACTTATGTCACCATGACTCTTGCGCAATTCACAGCTTTGCTCAGGATCAACGCTATTGAATTTGATATTCAGCTGCTTTGTCAATGAACTGCGAGGCGATGGTCTGCAGCAGTTGGTAATTAATACTTTGCTCTAGGATTTCAAACCAGAGTGAAACAAGTAAAATCAATTGCGTCTCAGTGATGAGAGGATTGATGTAATGAGTACAAGCGCACCATTTACCAAGCAGGAATGCCTTTTCTGACCTGCACGCACGTTTTTGTTCGACAAGTTCACCATCATTTAGAGAGATTGCTCGGGTTGTTCACGTATGTGGTATCCTACACTTGGCATCATGTCCATCCCTTGGTCCACAATCCTGAGCTACCTAATTGGTGTCACTCCACTGCCTGTCTCAAGACCCTGCCCTCCTTCTCCTTGTCTAATAATGGCCACTATGCCGTTACGCTCATTCAACGCGACGCCAAGGGTGCGACACACGGAGGAAGGGACGAGAGTGTGAGGCCACCTTGCTGTAGCAGGGCCGCCTTCTGCTCGGGGCTGCAGTCCATCGGCTGAGTCAAGTACCCGTGGAATTCCTTAAATCCGATCGACTGGAAGAGGCCATGCTCATAGTCGTGGCTGCGGAGACACGCGGGGGCCATCAGCCTCACTCACGCCGTCGCACCAGCCGCCCCCATCCCACATCACAGAGACATGCACGGTGCCACATGGGGGGGATCGGGCATGGGATGTGTGCGTGGCACGTGCGTTTCGCTGCGTGCCGCGCACGCACACTGCACATGTGGGCAAGCAGAGTTGAGATGAGACGCCGAAGGAGCGGAGGGCACGTTGCCGCTTTGCACGGTCACGCCTCGGAGAAAGGGCGACTCTTTTTAAAAGCGGCGGTCACTGCTTCTTGGTTGGCACGAGGTTAACCCGGGAGAAAGATTGCAGTTTCAGAATTGAGTCTTGCCGACCACAGATTCAGAAACGCATCCCCCACTTACCCCATGACAGAATGTCTCGTTCTGCTCTAGTTCAGTAGCTAAAGCTCAAGCACAACAGCACCTGTGTTTGCATAAGCGCAGTCCATGTAATGTATTCTCGCACTGGAGAGCTGATATTTTGTTAGCACCTGATCATACTTGGATGTAATCACTGGCTATACATCATTTAGAAAAGAATAGTCAAAAACATGGCGTTATTGATGTGTTTTTCACAATAAAATAAAAAAAGAAAGCAAAAATTGTTGGGCTTTTTAATACTCCACCGGTTTTGCTGGTAAACAAATTCCATCGTCGTATTTGCCCACACAACAATTGATATGATGGGCTCTGTCAGATGGTGGAGGGTTAAAGTTAAATTTGAGCATGATACCTACACGATGGAACCCAGCAGAAACCAAATTATGAACTTTGGAGGAGAGCAACCCCACAAAGTGACGGCATATCTCCCGGTGGGAACGGCTGCAGCGACGCAGAAAGAAAAGCCACAAGGCCACCGCGATACTAACACGACCCCGGGGCGCAACACGCACACCGCGGCCCCACACACGTGGCTTACAAGCGGATGGCGTTTGGTGATGGCGGAGTGACGCCACCAGCCCTCAATTCTTCCAGCTGCATGGCCAGAGGCAAGCGTCGCACGCCATCCACGGGCAACGAGCCTCGCAGCTGGCTGGCGCGATTTCCGATGAGGCCTCGGTGACTTGCAAGCGAGCGAGTTGGCGAGCCACTGCGAGCTGCCTTCCCACATGTTCTGCGCTAGTTGAGTTTATTACATAAGTGTTGGTTTATTTCGCAAGTCAAATTGATTTCCTGCACATATGAGCACTGAGGTGGTGGTGTTCAGCTCCTGTTTGCAGCTCAGAGCCGGCGGTGGAAAATTCACATTTCTATGGAAGGGGCAGGTCGAACCACAGCACACACCAACTGCAGACTTTCTCCACAAAGTAGTGCTCGTTTTTTCAACACCCGGAGGGATGGATGATGGGTTTAGAATACCCCCAACCAAGATTTTAATGTGCAATGTTCCGAATATGAGCGGCTCGTATTACTTCACCAGAGCATGCGATGTTATTGTTGGTGGTCTTGGAAACGTGTTGTGATTCTAAGCTCATGTGCGGTGCTGCTACCTGTGCGAAGCACTATCTTTGCTTGTGCTTAGTGAGTTAGCCATTTGGGACTTGCTTCACACGCATGTAAGGTGCAAAATCAATTAATGATTATGCTGCTGCTTTGCCTAGCGGTGTCTGTTAACGCAGACCTGTACCTGGCCGGCACTGCACAGCCAGCTCAAGTGGCCGAGGACTGTCATACCAACAGACAGACATGCCAACACACCGCACCACCCACAACAATACCCCCCCCCCCTTTCAATCTCGATCAAATATCGCGATTACGAGATATAAATGAATGAAACTGACTGTAGGGGCATAAAACAGATGACGCGTAGAAGGCCGCTGAGCAGTGCCACCAGCAGGCGTCGATGCCTGGGACTCGGCGACACTCGCGTCTACGTCCTCTCTAACACTGGAACTGCATCATCCTCTCATTGTGGCATCCGTCTTGCGAAATCTGTTGGTTATCCCTTGACGTGAAACTCCCCGGTTGTAGTCCATTGCGTAATAATAAGAACGCAGTGCTCCTGACAAATCGCTTCCATGCCATTACCCATATTTCGGGTAGAGCAGTCAGGATTGAATTCAAGATCCGCCTTCTCACCTACAAGGCTCTCACTGGCACTTCTCCGACATACATCCATGACCTGCACGACAACTTCGATCCTCCAATATGTGCTTGCTGCACGTGCCCAGATCACACCTCCGTTCAATGAGTGACAGAGCCTTCTCACGCACTACTCCCAGACTCTGGAATGCCTTTCCGTTGGAAATTCGGCCAGCCGAGTCCCTGGGGCATCTTCAAATCCTGTCTCAAGACTCACTTGTTCAATAAGACATTGAAGTCCTCTGGATAGGAATGCTGTTGACCTGCACCTGCTCAGGAACACTTATTCCTTCCTTCATTTGCTCAACAATATGTTTTATCTATTCTACGTCCTTCACTGATTTACAGCCATTATTTTACTTTAATTGATCTACTCTGATGTTTTTGCTGACATGCCATTCTCTCCACCGCTCCGTGCAGCGCTTTGTGACCCTCGGGTGAAAAGCGCTCTAGAAGTGCAACTATTATTATTATCATGGCCGGCACGTCTGTGTGTAGAGCCTACGGGCGTCTGACCAAGGTTCTGGAGGTGGCAGCCAGCGGGAGATACAAGTTAGGCGGTCATGTCCTCGTGATGGGCGCAAGAATGTGGGTGCAGCACAGAGCAGGGAGCACGCACCGCACTCATCCGATGCCTCCCACGCTCCCCCTGCCAGGTCTACTGTGCGGGTATTACAAAACTCCATTGCTTACCGGGAAAGGAATGCAAATTAGGTTTAACTTTCATTGGGATTGAATTAAAGATGCATTATAGCGATGTGATGATTGTCAGGAGGAGCAGTGGCACCGCGACATGGCGCTGAAGATTGGAAGACATGACGTCAGTTGTAGGATAGAACTAATGCGGACAGCGGGCCAACAATAGCACTATTTAAACAACTATGAACTCAGAAAGACACATGCATGTTGGCCTGCAACAAATACCAGTGCACTGATGTAGGTTTCCAAAGATTAAATTATTTTATTACTCTTAAGAGCTACTCTCTAGAGAAAGCTGTGGCAGGTATTCCCTCCCCTCAATGAGTCTGAAGATCCCTCTAAAATGGAAGGTGAAATTCGGCAAGGGAGAAATGCTCACCATGGCTATCCCGAAAGAAAAGTTCTCAAAGGCAATTCTCACAAATAAGAGTTACAACAGCACACATGTAGTAAACATATGATGTGACAAGAGCATCAGCCCTCCTCCCATCATGCCGTACACATCAGAGGACATTGCCACATTATACGCGGAAGGCACGTGGTCTTCTCTGGGACCCCCACGTGCAAGTTACGTGACTTAACAAAAGTACGCGGGTGATGGTTAAGGATAACAACGGTACGGTAACCAAGGAATGAAACGCATCCGAGAGGAAGTCCACCGGGGAGAAGAAGCAACGACATCAGACTGATGGTGCAGTTCGTTGCTTGCCGCTTGATGTGTTAAGAAACACAAACGTGTACCTGTATGAACGTTTGTTCTGTAACAGGAATCCCGCATCTAAAACTTGCAAGCTCACTGGATACTTTCTGCTGCATTAATAAACACTTGACATCGATCTATCTAACAGAGCATCAATGCGTACAAAGCCTCTTGGTAAATCATAAACTGCAGACATGACCATTAACTTTTTATATCGTTTCGTAACAATGATACCAGGAGACCCTCGCCACGATGTCGTTCACTTCCGATTACCCGGCGGTGCGTGCGCGCCGCAGGGCCCGCTGTACCTGTCACTTGCGAGGCGCTGCTGGTTGTAGCGCTGGTGGAAGAGTGTCAGCTCCGATAAGAGACCCTGGGACATCATCTGCTCCACGCGGGCATCCAGGCGTTCTTCGAGCACTGTTCACCCATCCCGCATACACACCGATAGCATTCACGGAATGCTCATCCCAGTGACCTGCTGTGCCAAGAGCTCCAGGACAGATGACAGTGTACGTGTGGTGCGCCGTCCAGTCCCGTGGACAGAACAGCAGGGGTGAATCTTACGTGACAGATCCGACGCAGAAATATAAAAAAAAACCCTTGAAACATCGTCTTAATTAGAGCGCAAGACAATAGCACTAATTAAACCCAATTAACGGTGACCTCATGATGCTCAATAATTAAAGCTAATTAATCGAACGTCCATTAGCATAGGCGACTACTCATTAAAGCTTTGTTGTTCCGATAGGTTGAGTGATTACTCAAGAGCAAAGTCGCGACGATAATTTTTAGAGATTACACATCACAGTCACGGTTGCCAGGGGCGTTCCGCATGTTGTGGAGTTTTGGGCCCTATTCGGAGGCCCTATCTGGAGACACACCGAGGTGTCTTGACAAGAGATGCCTGAAGAAACTTTCTCTTTCCCCAATATTACCGTGATTGCGCAACATCTGTTACATCAGTGCAGCCCATCGTGTTCGAGGACAGTGCATGGAAGATGATATCACAGGGCAACAGCCGATATCTTTCAAGGCTTTGCACTGCAGTAAACTTTTGTTTGTAGCTGGTGTCGCCAAGTGGAGAACTTGTTACTACTCAGAATAACAATGCCCTAAGGGCCACGGGATGCACACTTTCTGCACTGCGTTGCCCCGGAGGACATTGCTATGGTAACTATTTTATTCTTGCGCATGGCAATTTGTTCACATAGCTAGGTGCCGATGTCGGGGGGTCTGCTAGCCATGAGAAGAGGAGTTCAAGAGAGAGCGCAGACTACTGTGGTTTATGACGCGGTGCGCAGTTGGCAGCTGCGTGGTCGCAATTGCACCGCTGTTGCTTGGATTTAAGCCGGGTTCTCGGCAATGCCGGCTCAGCATCTCTGACCTACGGATCAGCTACGTCCACCTATTGGGGCTCCCATCTTACCGTCCTGCTGCGCATGCAGCCACAGGATGCAGCTGTGGGGGAATCTCAGAGGCCCCCCGAGTGGGCCCCCTCCCTCCTCCTGCTGCTGTCTGAGCAGCAGCTCGCTGTGCGGGATTCCCGTCTCCTCAAACACCTGCAGGCTTCTGTGCTCGCACACGCAACACACGTACAATGTGTCACCCAGTTTTCCAATTCACACTCATTTTTAGTTCAAACGGGTGCCGTTTCATCACCGTGATCTTCAAGCGTAAGCAGTCGACTGCTCTATGAAGGTTTTTGCAAGCCACCCCCACCCCTCTCGATCTTGTGATTCAACGAACCACTGACCACGGTGTTCCACTCCTTGTCTGCCACTCTCTTCACCATTGTTCACCATCCATAGTTTGAATGAAATCGTTCACCAACGTATGATGTCCCACCCACACGTTTCTCTCTGTGCTTCTCAATGCAATACCTGCCATGCATCACGGTGAACGTGGCTATTAATGCGGGTTGAGAAAACGAGACGACATCTTGGGATAAGGCAAATGGCACGTGCCCGAAGCTCGATGCACCACCGGCATCTGTGCGACTAATAAACATAAGTACAAGCAGAGTGGGCAGAGCTGGTTGACTGTGAGCGACACGGCGGAGCGTGCGAGCGACTCGCACCGTGCCAACTTGCGCACATCGTGGGGGTGGATGCGGGCGGCCATGGCGGAGTCGACCTTCGACAGTGTCCGGTGGAGCTCTGCGGGGTCACCCCTCTCCAGGGCCTCTTTCCGGTCTTCGCGCGAATCATCACCACCATCACCCTCCGCCGTCGTGGCTCGGCCGGCCTGTAACGCGCGGCGGCACGAAGCTCACGACCGTGTCCGCAAGCGCCACGAGCGACACCGCGTCTGTGCGACCATCATCCCTGGTGTCTCGGTGAGCTTCAGTCATTATTCAACACGACGGTGTAGTGGTGCAGTGGCGGCGAAGTGGTCAGCACCACGCTCTGTACCGTACCTGGCGACCCGAGTTCGTTTTCAGTCCTGCGTTTGTCACCTTGGAGTCTAGCAGGACCTTCCACAGCAGGGCCTCGATGTAGTAGTTGGTGCCTCCCACCACGATGGGCAGTTTATTCTTGACGAAGAGGTCTTCAATG
>JAZEWT010000030.1:1802337-1817319 GCA_036362905.1 Mordacia mordax
TCAAGGAGCCTCGAGGAACCAGCATTCACAGTGATTTGTGGAAGATTACAATATGCTCAGATATACGACATAACGGTTCCCTACTAAACTGCATGATCAAGGTGTGACTGTGGCAAAAGTCACTGATGCCACCCGGTACCATAGCACCACCCTCTCCCCTCCGTCACACTCCACAGCTGCCGCACAACCAACACGCAGTCTCTAAAACCCAGTCTCCATCTGCCCTTCAGTCTTTTCCTAATAAATATATCATGATTTGGATAAAGTACTATGGTATATTTAAAATACAATATAACTCATGACATGTTTAAATATACATTACATACCACGTAATATATGTTGATGCTGGGAATACGGTGAGCAGGCACCCCCTTCCCTCTGTCTATGCACCTATTTTACATGGCCACACCCACTCAGCCACTTGTACCGCCCAGAATGAGTGACCGCCACCTAGGTCTGATGTTGGCCCCATCCACCACTAAGGCAGCTCCAGCCACTACTCAGGTAGCTCCACCTTTTAGTCAAGGCCTGAACTTTTAAACTATGCATGAGATCCCGATTTTTACAAAAGCCACGTGGAGAGAAAACTGGGAAATTAAGTTCTAAATCCGCCGGGACCGATCCTGGAAAATCCCAGAAGTTTGGCAGCCGAAGGCGTGTCGAATATGATGGGCAGTGCTTTGTTGCGGAAGTCTGTGACGGTGTAGTTGGTGATGAGGGAATCCACGAAGCTGATCATGTGGTGAGGACACATCTTCTGCTCCTCCTCCGTCACCTTGTTGGTGATGATGTCCAGGCCTCGGTAAACCTACGTGACAAAAATCCAGTGGTAGGGAGTCACTAGCGACCGAAAGACACTTCCCGGAGCGGGTCGCGTGTGCAGGAGACCATGGACACCCCTCCACTGCCAGCAGAAGGGCCTCCATCACATAACTCTGAGAGTCCCTCTAGAGGATATCTGACAAACTCTTTCACACTGCCTGGACATCGACTGGATATTAATAATAGCGATGACAATGTCACTCGTATACCCAGTAAGATCTTGCTGAGTTTGCCCCATTGTTGCTGATGCAAACTTTTTCAAATATAAAAAGAGAAGGAACACTGGTCAACTGAATTGGACCATAAACCTTTGGTTAAAATGAACATTGCGTGTGTTTTAAATGCTCAAGTATCAAGGCCTTCACAATTATCGAGGAACAGCTCAAGTGTCAGCACTTTAGGTTTCCACCACTGCATCCCTCTACCACTGCAAATGCACTACTGACATCCCACATTTATAGTAATAATTGCACTTCTAGAGCACTTTTCACCCGGGGGTCACAAAGCGCTACACAGAGCTTTGGAGAGGATGGCATGTCAGCAACAACGACGACGATATATGAAAGGCAAATCACCAGTAACATTTTGTTGTTGTTGTTTATTGTTATGAACAAACTAATTTGCTGAAAACATCCTAATACATGGAGGTATGCAGAGAAATTTTAGTTGTACTGGCTCACTGGCAGCCTTCCAGCTTGTCTCAATTTCCTTAGAGATTTTGAATAGCAATACACATGAACAACGCTATATAAAATGACTACTCAATTTTTTTTGTACCCTGTGACCTGGGTTCAACTCCAGGGAACTGCTTGAGGCAGTTCCTTATAGGTCAGATCATTGAGACCCTGTGTATGAAGCTCCTCTTCAGCCACCTGTGGTTAAACCAGATTTTCAGGTTTACAGGGCATTGATGATCTCATCCTGGCCAATAATGGCTGAACAAAANNNCTTGGAATGGATTCACACTCTCACGGCTGGACACAGATCACGAAACCGACGTCCGTCTGGTAATCGTGGCGGCCCCGCCGACGGTGTCCAAATCTACGCAACCCCCACAGCCCGTTTGCTCCCCTAACGGAGATGGATGGATCCCCGGTAGCCACCGCTGAGTTGCCCAGCACTGCGGTCGCGTGGCCACAGACGAGCTGTGCCGAACCGAAGGCCAGGTGTCAGTGTTAAGGCGACACGCGGAACAGGCAGCGGTCCAACTTTGTGGTGACTTATACAAGTTTAGAGGAATGATGTGACACATGACACTCGCTAAACATTCACCACTCACCTGCCCCTCACCACTCACTGTTTAAATGACTCACCCAGCCCTGGCACGTACCACTCCCTTATATGCCTATCCATTGTATAGGTTTTAAAGATCACAATGTACCGGGTTTCTGCAAATGTTACCATAAATAAGTATCACCTAGCCAATAATACTCTTTTATCATGACAGTGGCGAATGTCACTCCACAAAATCTAAATAATAATCACCTAAACTGGGTATCTGAAGCATGTCACTGCTACTCAGTGTCTATAAAGATATAAGAAAAAGGCCCAAGGCTGAAGGTTTATTACCCGCAGTAAGAATAACCACTGGGTGGCACGGTGGTGCAGTGGGTGGGTAGGTGGCGCTGTAGGTAGCGCTGTTACCTCACAGCAAGAAGGACCCGGGTTCGATTCCGGGCTCAGGTGCCTTGCTGTGTGGAGTTTGTGTGTTGTCCCCATGCCCACGTAAGTTTTAGTCGGTACTCCGGTTTCCTCCCACCGTCTAATGACATGCTGCTGAGTAAATTGCCCTAAAATGTGAGCCCTGTTATGTACTGGCATCAAATCACATCCCTGCGCTCTGTCTGCCAGTGAGATTCTCCCGGCCCTGCCCAGGCGACCCTGCACAGGATTGCGCGGGTATTGATAACGAATGAATGAATCAACAACTACAATCACTGCAAACAACAACATCTTCCCATTTGAAATTTCCGGAATGTCCTCGGAGGCATTTGAGACCCGTTCACACAGTTACAGCTCCCATTATATATGGGCAGATCTTGTACGCGGGTGCTGCTTTAACGATCAGCCCCTCCTCACGCATCACGGGTCAGTTCCAGCAAACACTATTCTCTCTGTAATCAAGTCCCGTGTGTAACAGACGTACACACACATTGCATTATTCGCGTTTTAAGTGTATATGGGCTACTACTTCTCCCTACACTAACCGTAAGGCGAGGCAAGTGTTGCTACTTGAGAATTCGGTCACACGCGCAGGATCGTGTACTCACTCACTCATCACCCCACTCACTCAACAACAATAACCGAAGTTCGACACTAAGTGGCAGTGAAGTCCCCACGGAGCCTGTGACAAGCCAGGTGCACCGAGGCCACAAAAAATACCGAAGGCTCATTGACAGGCGGTCACAGGACAGATCCAGGTGTCATGGGTTAAGTGACTGAGATGACCGGCCGATGCTCGGGAGATCACCTCCGCCTGGTGTTTTTCCTGGTCTTCAGGCCTTGGATCGCCTTTCATACATCCTCAGCAGATGGGATCTTAGCCAGCCGCTAACAGGCGGTGGCAACGTCTTCCAAAGTTCGAGGCACTGCAGCCTCAGCAAGGTCATTCCTATCTTAACCCATGTGTTATTTGAACTGAGGCACGTTACCTCCTCCAGGACCTCCAAGAAATGTTCTGCAAATCTGCAGACCTGTTGGAGATCAATTCACCATTCTCCCACCCAATCACTCAGTCACCCACCTACTCAATCACAAATTAACTCATTTAAAACTAATTCATTTACCAGTTAAAATCCTGACCTATTAGTTAAAATCCTGACCTATTAGCTCTTTTCAGAGGTGACTTCACCACATGAAAGCTCAGTGAAGTTGCTTAGATCATGTGGGAAATTCTAGCAGCCGAATAATCTAAAGACATTTCCTTAAATGTGGAGGTAAAAAAAAGAATCAGGAAAAAAAATTGCACGTGACTGAATGTAGAGGCAACGTCCGAGTTTGCATGAAACCCACAAGGCCGTGCGCACCAAGGGAGAGAAGATCTCGCCAGCGCGTGCCCCACTCACTCGCTCGCTCACCCACTTGTGCCGATACAGTAGAAATAAAGAATCAAGGTCGGTTTGTTGTGTATGTATGCGATGCGTGTTCCAATCGCACGGTCAGATTGACATTTTGATCGAGCAGCCAAGACGTGGCGTCATGGCCTGCGCATGCTGCCCCTATTGCTGGCAGTGGACACATCGCAGAATTTTTTACGGAAGTGAAATATTTATGCGCACACAAAGACTCCCTCAATCCCCCCCCCCCATGGCCTTAACAGACTGTATGGTTCAAGTGGCGTTAGCGAGCACCTATGAAGGCCAACACGGCACACGAGATGGGTAATCAGTACCAAGCCCGGCCGCCTTTGTCGCCGCAGTGGCAATGTTACCCACTGTACTAGGGTACTCTCATGAGGCTGAGTTGACCTGGGGAGGTCCAGGATTGGTTCAGAAAACCGTTATTGTGTTAGCTCTAAGTGCAATTCATACTCGGGCGCCAGGTTCGTAGCCTAGCATGCGAACCACCGAGACACCGCTCTCCAAGTTCACACGCGCAGTTGATGTTTCACCGGCTATTTTGTTTGCTAATGGCTCAATGCAATGTTTTTCATTGCGAGGTTGGTGAGCCATTGGCGATCCCTGGCGTGCAGCCTCTGACAATACACATACCTCAAGTTGGTGGCTTCATATTACACTTTGAGTTGCTAATAATTGAGCCTACATTGCTTTATTACAGATGCAAACTTTCTTTTCGTTGACCAATGTGTTATATAACGATTGCATTAAGGATTTCATTGTCTTCCAGGAGGTGTAGCAGCTCTTACATTGCAGTATTATTTGTGAAAATTAAATGCTCACCCTCCTCCCACAAAAAAAGTGAGGATCACTGCTCTAATGGAGAAACTGGAAGGTGCCCAATCCCATCAGGTATCGGAGGCGAAGCATGTTTGAACTAGGAACGTGCTTGGATCAGTGACAACCATGCATGACAGGTTGATAATGGCTGTACACAGCTCATTGTACTTTACGTGAATGTTCTTAACATTCTCCTCCTCTGCGTCACCAGCGGGCACCGAGACTGGCGGCGTGGTGACGCAGCACGGTCAAACAACCCGCACAATGAGAGCAATCCTTGGACACCGCGGCTCGGGGGAACCGTCATCCAGCAGTGGATTTACAAAAGGACTGCACATTTAAATGACTAACACTGCTACAGACTCTGTGATCATCATCACGAGGAACTCAATTTAGTCAGGTTTGTTTGATTTGATTATCCAGAACATATTCTGATCATAAACTGATAGAACGTAGTCTGATCATATTTTACTTGTTGTGCTGCAACGATGTGGATATTTAAAAAAAACCCATAAAATGAGTTTATGGTTGCTGATTTTCCGTTCTGGTACGTTGTTGCTGAGGTGCCGTTCTTTCCACAGCTGTGTGCAGCGCTTAGTGATCCTCGGGTGAAAAGCGCTCTATAAATGCAATTATGATTATATTTCCATGCCAGGCACAAAACATCCAGTTTTACCTCTTGCTATGGCTGTGTGGCGAATAGCCATGTGTCGGCTACTCCAGTCCAGTTTACCAGCGATTCAGAAAATATTCAGTGAAGCCCTGAGAGCTCACAAGGGCTTCCAAGGGCTTCCAAGGGCTTCCAAGGGCCAATGCGAGAATTGCTACAGGAGCCAGGGACACGGAGAGACCACACGACTCCAGTGGAGAGCACTGCAGACGAGCCACACACGTCACACAGGTGATCCGCCAGGCTCACATCCCAACGAGGAGACCGTGTGTGCATCTGTGTGTGTGTACCCGTGGAGAGCAGTGACTCAGCGGTCAGCACGTTGGGCTACAAACCAGGCGGCCAGAGCTCGAATCCTACTCATGGCCAACACTAGTGACGATTTTCTGATTCGGACCTGGGCCTTCGCTAAGTTGACTCAGCCTCAAATGAGTACCTGGTGCAATGTGTCAACATTGCCATGAGGGAGACAAATGCGCCTGGGCGTGGTGCCGGTCACTCACCTCCTCGTGTGTCGTGTCGACCTTCATAGGTGTTCGCTAACGGCACCTGACTTGTTAAGGTTATGTGAGGATCTTTGTTGTGTTTGTGTGTACCTGTGCCGGCGTGCACATGCGTTCATACACTTGTATGGTTTAGTGATTGTGTTAACTAAGACGACCTACAGAACACCCAGCACTGTTTCAGATATCACTTGCCACTAATGTTAGTCGCAGACGGCAGATTAAATTAAATGTCATCAGATTTACCAGTGTGCTAACCACTGTGCCGCTGCTCATCATTTCTACAAACGTACACAAACACAAGCACAGGAATATATGCAGAGCGATGCGGTGGAGCAGTGAGTAGCACTGTCGCCTCGCAGCAAGAAGGTTCCGAGTTCGGTTCCCAGCTCGGGCACCTTTCTGTGTGGCGTTTGCGTGTTCTACCCGTGTCCGCGTGGGTTTTTTGCCGGGTACTCCGGTTACCTAGGTTATCGCCTGCTGAGTAAATTGCTCCAAAAAAGTGACCTGTTATGTACTGGCGGAACATCCTGGGTATATTGCCACCTTGCGACCTCTGTCTGCCAGGATAGGCTCTGGCCTCCCGCGACCCTGTACAGGATGAAGCGGGTATTGATAATGATAATGAGAAATGTGTGCACGTCACTCTGGATCACTCGCACACTTAATTATATTGTCATTACATACAATTACTATTTTATTCGAACTGGGTCATGATGACCATCATGTGAGTTTCCTTACCACATTTAAACCAAAACCACAATTGCAACCTGGTGTATTGTGACAATGGCCTATTGTGTGCAGCTGCACGGCATGTAATGAAAACAATACTGGTCGTGGGGTAAACAAGAACACACAGAAACTTAACTAACGTTGGCATTGAACAAAAACTGATAATGTTCAGAATTGCGCCAGAGCTATTGAAGTCGCCCCTCCAATGAGCGTAGTCTTCGCTGCTCCTCCTTAAAAAGCCACTAGGACCGTCACCTGTCAAGGCTTACAGGCCTGGCAGCTTAAGCGCAATATTATGGGAGCGTTTGTACTGTATGTTCTACCGCGCCCAAAACCAGTTCGATATTTTTGGCAATGGGCTCGGCTCGTTATTGCGCAGCAAGTCTGGACAGAGATGCTTGTTCAGTACCCCCACATACATCAGATGCCATCACCTGAGCTCCATGTCGACAAATAGGAGAGAGTAGCCTTTAGCGAGAGCTCAAATGACAGAGGTTATTATGCCTGGGGAAGACCTCTGTTCTCAGCTCCCTCTTAACCGACTCGTTTGTTTAATGGCAGTGACTGAATCAATTGCTAAAGGGACGGGGGAGGGTGATATGTTACTTCTACACATGGCCGCCAAACTTGGCATTTGGCATTCAAACATGCGGCCACCAGAGCTGCTAAACATCTTCGTCACGACTTCTGTTTGGCAGTAGCATGAATGGATTATCTTCAGTCAAAAAACCTTCCCTAAATTAGTAAACATTATAATTGACAGTTGGCCAGTGATGTACACACAGTTATAGATTAAAAGTCAAATTAAACTTTTACTTAAAAACAATTTTACATAAACCATTTCAAAACATGAATGTTGGGCCAAATGAATATATAAAAATATATTCCTTAAGTCCAAATACTAGCCAATGGTCAATGATCTGCTTCTGCAACTATATTGAAACCCTGCGACCGTTTCCACCATCACAGCGAGCATGAGAAGCCATCGCTACCAAGGGAACCCCCCCCTCCCCTTGCCCCCTCCCCTGTCTCTGGCGCCCGCCTCAGAGAAACCCAGGATGCATAAAAAAAAACAGAAATACCACACGTTTAGAATTTTTTTGTGTTAAGGCTGAAACAAAAGCACCTTGTGATAATGTGTGGCTCGCGTCACGATCCCTGGCCAGGGCGGGAGGCCTCCGCATCGAGTCCCTGGCGCCCTTCGGCGAGTGCGAGCGCGTCCATGCCTCTGGCCGGAGGTGACGTGTTTGATGGGATGCCACAGGCTACAGCGGCCAGGACGAACCCGCTTCACTCCGCAGCCATGTACATCGACATCCTCCGTCCGGTAACCCAAGAGGGGATTGGCATTTAGCGACTGAACGCTCGCGCCAGCACGCGCGCCAGGATGCAGCACGAGCGAGGGATGCGCCGCAGGGAGCGCACGCGTCGTGGCCCTCCCCACGCCCATCTCGCGCCGTGTCCGCCGCCCGACTCCGACCTACGCCGCCTCCGCAGGCGCTTGTGCTCTGCCGCGGAGGGAAATCTTGGCACGTGATGCAAAGGTGGCTTGGGAAGCGAGGCGGGATGAGCACGATCAGTGTCTGCCAGGTTGAGCCAGAAACAAGGTGTGGTGCAGCTCGGCTGGCAAGAAGGGACTCTGGAGCAATAGTTGTTTTTCCGAACAAAACTTCAAACAAAGGAGAGGAAAATGACCGTGATTTATATTTAAACATTCCCTGAGTATAAAATCGCGTCAGGATATGGCATTCTGCCCAATGCACTTGTAACAATAAACAAATCAATTCCAGGATTAAGAGAATAAAGCTTGCACACACTCCGAGACTAAACGGAGATGCACAAGGGCCTCCCGAGGCACCGTCTTACGGCGAGATGTCCCCCTCTCCTCTGCTTGGTCACTACGAACCAGGTGTGTGCTGCGGAGAAATTCCAGGCAAACTTAAATGACCGCTCCCACTCACTCCGGTTCTGGGCTGCACAAGCATGCATGCAGCACGACCGACCAGCACTGAGCGCGACTGCTCTCCATCCTTCAATCCCCCTCCACTGGTCTCGCTTCTCCTCTCACAAAACTAGTAGGACCAGGAGGTGAGAAGTTTTGCTATAGCCAGTAACACGTGAGCGCACGGTGTAACGGGGTCAACGCATGAGCTGGCAGCCCAGCGGGCACCGGGGGCAGTGGCACAACCCCGCGGTAGCGCACTCACTGCCCATTGCTGAGGTTTGCTGAGCCCAGGGGCTGTCCCGGTTAATACCGCCAGAGTGAACCATAATATACAAGGCGCCATATATTTCGCAGTAGACTTTAAAGATCCTGTGCCGTCAATCAAAAAAAAAGAATAGAACATTGCGTGCTGGCGTCACGGTTACAGTTTGTAAACTTTTAAATAAAACACCGCTAATTAATAACCTGAAAGTCTTTCGACTCGTTAAGGCTTTCCTGGGTAAATGGGTATATAATAACATAATTAAAAGGGGGCATGGGGTGACGCTCGAACATACTGTGAACATTTTCAACTACCAATTCACTGATGATCAGACCACAGCACACAGAGCGTGGGAGTTGGACCGCAGTAATTAACGATGCAAATAAAATCTTTCACACGTCCAAGGCTGTAGCGGCCAGTCACGGTGCGTTGGGAATGAACATCAGCGTCGGCCACATTTCAATCCTCCCCCACCCAATCCCCCCCCCCGCTCGGAGAGTTTCAACACAAAACAGGCGCTTTCTCGGCACTGAAATATCCGCATTCTCGCACCTCATCCAGCGCCACATTGTCCACGTTCACCGCGAGTCAAAGTTCCTCTCACGGGAAAGTGATTGTGTTTTTTCACTTCCAACTTTCAACACACGAACACCGTTTGTACCACTGTGTAGGGTTTTTTTTGCAGCAGTAGTGTACAGCCAGTCCGGTAAGTTTTCAGGTTGTAAGGACAGTGTTGTTTGGCATTTACGTCTGACATGCCACCCCATGTCGGGCGTCAAGCTCCTGGCTCGTAAGGCAAAACGTTGGTCATCGTGCGCTACAACCTGAAAACACACGTGAGCGCTGTGGTAAGCGTCTGGTCCACCTCTCCTTGCCCATGCCGTGCCCACACGGCCAGCGGCTAAACCTTGTAAATAACTTTCGGTGGGGGTCACTGTTACGCACGAGGCCCCAACTCCCGACATTGCACGGGTGGGTGTCGCGCCACCACTCGGATCGCGATGCACGACTAAAAGTGGACGGCGGCTGCTTAGCGCCCATGGCAAGCAGCAGCTGTCTCCTGTAGAGTTCAAAGTGGGGGGATGAGATTTCGGAGAAGAACCCCCCCCCGTACCCTTAAGGCAAGAATTTCACGCGTAGCATGAGTTGGCCGAGGCGAGACATCGGCGGGGGCACAGGGGAGGCGAAGATGTGGGCAGAGAATTCTGCGTGGCACGCTCTGAGTAGCGCCGCTGCCATTAGCCTCGGCCCCATTTATTTCGCTCCTGCCGCTGCCGCGTCGTACAGAGAAATTGTGAGAGATCGCGGCCGACTGTGCGAACGTTCGCCCTTATTGTCAACACGCGGAGTTTCACACAGCCTCGCCACGGTGTGAGTGAGATGCGCGTATGTAACACTCGCACAGATAAATATATATAAATAAGTACTCATTCACGGCCCTTTATCAACTCTCTCCGACAAGGGTCGCAGAGGTTATTTTGCCAATGCTGCCACTCTCTCGAATACAAGTAGACTCACAGAGCGATGTGTAAATGCAACCGACAGTGAAGATGCAGTGTGGACACAGTGAGTTTATTTAATTCGGAGATGGGAGCACTCAGCCAAGGACCAAGGAAGCTCTTGGGCCTGACCTAAAGCAAGCGCAGAAAGTTAAAATCAGAGAAGAATCAGCGAAGACTGAGAGACTGCTCTGGTTGCTTTTGCAGAGAGTCTGTGGAGGAGAGTACAAGAGCAAGTGATGGGGGAGATGTTTAAGAGTGTGCGTAATGCAAAATGGAGAGGTTTTACCATTGCTGGCAATTATACCCTGGTTAAGCAGTTTTCAGGACAATGCATTCATGATCAAAGCATTTTATTTGCATATTTTGCCACAAGAATGTGTTTTTGCAAACTAGACACTTTGTTAAAGGTGTCCATTTGGGGTTTTAAAATCTGAACACTTGTATAATTGCCAGAAACGGTAAAACCCCTTCTCTTTTGAACAGGTTTCAGTGTGAGGAGGGGGAAATGAGAGAGGACAGGACTGAAAGGGTAGCCATGTGATAAGACAGGACAGAGACAGGCTGGGTGGACACGGAGGCACTCTAAAATGTACCCGCAATAACCCTTAGAACCCGGAGAGTAGAAGCGTGGTGCGATCAATGGACCACACGTTTTTGAGCGGAGAGAGCGAGAGGGGGTGTAATGATAATAATATTTGCAGATAGGGAGCAAATAGGTGAAGACAGTGAAGGGTAGGAACCAACATTTTACTGCGTGCAGCAGCCACACATCCACGATGAAATGGCCGAGAAACACAAATAAATCTGGAAGATATATCACTGGAAGATAAAGGGATTGAAAGATAGAGCTGGACGTCGTCGGCGTAAAATTGATAAGAAATCCCAAAGGAAGTGCTCAATGGGCCGACCGAGCTGATGTGACAGAGAAGAGCAGGGACACCAGTGAGCAAAGAGTGGGAAGACGTTGAGCCGTGCGAGGACAACCGATTAGTACGATTCGTGAGATAGGCAAAGAACCAAGCGAGTGCAGTCGGACCCATGTCAGACAGAATATCACGAGGAGGATAGAGTAATTTAAAGTGTCAAAGGCAGAAAACAGATCCAGCAGTTCAGAATAGAGAAATAAGTGGCACGAGCTAGCTGAAGACCATTGGTGACAGAAAGACGAGCGGTTTCAGTTGAGTGTCACGAACGAACACCTGATTGGAGGTGGCCGAGCGAAGAGTTGTGGGAAATACAAGTTGATAACTGGTGGACAGTGCAGTCCAGGGTTTTAGAGAAAAGGGGAAGAAGCAGGGGGATACTGGGTAATCTTTGGCGGTCGTGGACGGGTCGAGGGCAGGTTTTTTTGAGAATGGGAAATATGCCTGCAGGTTTGAAAGTGGAAGCGACGACGCCAGTAAGTCAAGAAGTGTTAACAACATAAGAAACGAAAGGAATAAGAGCATCAGCTGATGCCTGGAATGAGTGAGTGGGGACTCTGGATCTTAGATGTATGAGCTGGGTTTGTGATACTGAATCAGTGCTGAGAGATTTGCATCAGAAGTAGGCGTGAAGGATGTAAGGGCGCGTTTGGTACTGGAAGGCGCTTAAGTGCGGCATGGAGGAGCCGGTGAAGATAGAGGGGAATTGTAGAACTGTTTTGTATGCTAGTTATATTGCTAGCAAACAAGTTGGCATATTTTCCCACACCAATTAAACTGGATGGTGGAAATGGTGGCGGGTTGAGAAGAGAGAAGATGGAGAACAGTTAACCAGGATTGGAAGTGGAGGCTTAGATACTAGATTAGAAGTATAATTGTTTAGCAGAGGAAAGAGCAGATGAAAGGGCAGAAAGGAGTGAGCAGAACTGATGTAGTGCTGATGGTGATTCCTGTTTGTTTCTATATTTTTTATGCCGTGCATCCCAGTGCCCCTGCGTCCCCCAAGCCACAAGTTCACAGAATAGTATGCACCAGGGACCACCCCTCTGTGAGGCTACCGGGCCCCGGGGTGGGGAGGGCATGGAAGGACATCCACTAAATGAGTCCAGAAATACAAAGCAAGAGGAGGAAGAGGAGCAGCGGAATCCCGTGAGAACCAGTCATCCCAGCTGGATAAAACTGCCTTAATCTCATCTCAGCTCCAGATCTCACAGGATTGGAGGAGGAGATGATGAAACAAGTTCAGCTTAAAGGTTCCTGTTTTTTTAGATACTTGTGGGTGCAAAATGCCCCATATTCAGTCATTGAAAACGATGAAAATCACCCAGGCAGCAATGCTTATCGGCTCTTATGCAAACAATTACTGGAACCTATTTGCACAAACGCTGTCACTTCTTCCACTGACCAAGTTCTGATTTAAATGAGACGAAGCATATAGGTAAACAGGCATCATTTTCTCACACCGCTGCTGGTAGAATGGTCTCCACGAGACTTCAATGGATTTTTGGCCTCCCCTCGCACCCTGGTCAGATATCCTCAAAGAGGTGAGAACCACTGATACGCAACTGACAGACAAATGACATTCCACTCGAGGTATTTTACGTAACTGACCCCCCGGGCTGTAGCCACCATCGTCATGGTAAGAGTGAGTGCTGCTCCTCAGGAACCTGGCAAAATTAGGACAACGAGCAAGCACAGAAGAATGATGGCGCACAAGTGACCGTCCTACACGAGAGGTTGGTGGGGTCACTGCTGCAAGGCTGCGCTTTATTCGGCATCATCAGCGACAACGGTCACATGCAGCTGCCGCCGTCCACCACGTTACTCACAGCACCGGGTTCTTATTTCACACAGATGGTGCCGCTCCACGTGGGTCGTGGGGTCGGTGCTGTCATGGGCTCGGTGCCGACCTCCTTTCTCTTTTGCACCCTCCATAGCCTGCATCTCTTTGGGTGAACTCCCTGTTTCTGATCAAGTCCAGGATCAAGATCTTTCTCTCCTCGGTCTCATTCTCTGTACAGTAAGAATACCCATTATCTCTCTATAGAGAACCGAGACATTTGGATGCTGTATCAATGGACACGTGTCATTCGTAATGCGTGTCTGCTGGTGCCCGCGCAGAGAGGAGACTGCGGGCGAGAGTCTGGCTCATGTTTCCGCATCGTCATCAGCGCGTTCTACAGTACGAGGTGGGAGGTGTGGCTCTCACGACCATCTCTTCCCCCCCCACCCCCATCCCACCTCAGGTGTGCGCAGGTATCCCAGGAAGTGTGTCCTGATACGCATCCCCACACCCATGCTACCACCACCTATGCCAACGTGGATTTGGTGGTCAGATCTGTTCAAATGCACGCCGTGATTTTCCATGTGACGAGGCGCGCTCTGCGATCTCCCCACGACGGGGATGAAAACTGCGTTCTCTTTCTCCCCAGCGTTATGTCGCTCGCGCCATCGGTGTCGTGTCAATGAATGGAGGAGGGTCGCGTCTAGTTTGGCCGTCGAGAGACGAGCGATTCCTGCCAGGAAAACGGCTGAGCGTACAACAGTGGCATCTAGCTCACGCACAAGTGGCAGTAAATTTGCGGAACACCTGACACGGCTAATCTCGAGGGGGTATCACTCATTGGGTCACACCGACTCGTGTGGAGCACTCTGTTCCGGTGCGTTTGCGATGCCGTGCATCTCGGTGGGGATCAAGGACACTGCCCGCTGCCGTGAGCCTCACCAGCCTCGGTCTCTCTGGACAAGAAGCAATCCTTCCTGCGGGTGAGCTACGCAAGTCTGTAATCACCCGTCATTTTAAAGGGATTCAAACACCAGCTGCATACCCAATTGTGCGCATGAAAGTTAATATTCTGCAATGTATGCAAAGTGTATGCAAGATAAACCTTCAGGCTAATATTACATAGAAGACAGAACCGCTCTACTTTTGGGATAGCTGTGTCGACACACGGCACCCATTCTGACAAGGTTATCCCGAAATAGCAGCTATGGAGAGAATTTCTCAAACATCAAGACATGAATAAGTACATCAGATACAGCAACCTTTTAGTCCACGTGATAGGTAATGAAGATGGATGAGCGACCACCCACTGAGTAAAGGCTACCTCGGGGGGCATTGACGGAGGACCCTGATTGCTGGAACAGAAATTGTGTAGAGGGGGAACAGCCGAGATGATAGGAAAGAGGTCGGCGAGTCAGTGGACGGAAACAAGCTGGAGATGAGAGGGGAGAGCGCATGCAAGGGAAAGGAATGAGGAAGAGAGAGTTCACGGAGGATCTTAAATACGGCGAGGACGATCTTGAATTGATTGTGAATCGAATCTGGAGCTGGTGGTAGGAGCGGAGGAGTGTACATGTGATGTGGTCTCATTCGAGGGCCACACGAAAAGTCTGGCAGAAGTGTGCCGGTGATGTTCGTGTCTATGTGCGTGGGGGGGCACCAGCGTGTGACAGCTAGCACCGTGGTTGCCATTCCAATCTTACGTAAGCTCTGCTCTCAGCGCACTGCTTCTCATGAATTTTGTGGGGCTGGGAAGGGGTGTGGGGGGTGTGCAGAGATGATAGGGAGGGCCGTCCTATGAAGCAGGAAAACCTGAGCTCTTTGCCCCGCAGTCAAATGAGGCCCGGCTTTGGAGGAAAGCAGTGGGGCCGGGGCGCTCGCCTGCTGCCTACCCCCCCCCCCATATCTGCACACAAACTTTAACAACAGTATGGCCTCAGAACA
>JAZEWT010000030.1:1845177-1866426 GCA_036362905.1 Mordacia mordax
GGGTGTAAGGATGTATGTGTTCAGAGCCAGAAACTGTGTCGGTGAATCACAATGCATAATGTCAGAATGGCGCGATTTCTCTGTGGCCCAGAACGTTGAATTCCACCCATAGAACAGCGGTGCAAGCGCGCGCGCTCGGCCGCCCCCGGCACGGCAGCCAGCGCTTTCCACGCGAGCAAATAATGTTTCAGCAGCAGCAGTGGCAGCAGCGGTAGTGGGCGGACGGGATTTAACGCTTGAGCGATTCGATCTTTCTCAGCAGCTGGTGCTGCCTTGCCTCCGCCTGCCGCTTCTCCACCAGCAGTCGGTGCTCCTCGACCATGAGTCGTTTGGCGAACTCGCCGGCCTTGCGCAGAATCATCACCTTGGCCGCCTTGTCATTCCCGTACAGCTCCGGGATGACATCACGCAGCCCGAGAAAGCTCGAGCGCAGCCCGTCGCGCCTCTGCCTCTCCAGGATGTTGTGCGTGCGTCGCCGCTCACTCTCCTCCGAGTCGGAGCTGCTCGTGCTGTTTCCACTGCTTGTCAGTCGCCCCCCTGCACCACCACCGCCACCGCCGCCGCGGGTAAATGCAGGGAGCCGCGCCGGCTCACCGCGCGCCACGCTGCGTACAGCCACCGCCACCGCGGCGGCAGCCTCGGTCCTCCAGCGCTTTGTGGGTGGCGGACTGGGAGGGGAGGGCGCCGCGTAGTTGTGCTGCTGGTGGATAGGGAAGTGGCATCGCTTGAGCGGGTGGTCGCACTGTTCAGAAAGGAGACGCACGCCTGCCGTGTTGGTGTTTCTGCTTGCGCCAACGGTGCCCGCGTCGCCAGGCGTCGCCGCCGGTCTCTTCTCCACGGTCACTACGTCGATCTCTTCTTCCTCTGTCACACGGAGAGACACAGGATCAGCGGTGCACGTGTGTGGGATGCAACGAACGCTGCCAAGCGTCTCGGTTGCTTAACCGGGACAACATGCTTGGTAGCTTTAGTCACATGCCTTACAGATACCGCCCCCAGCAACATTGTGCAGGCAGACGATTGCAAAATAACCCGTGCCATCACCCTCAGTCATGCGTGACAATATTTGTTAACGATTCACAGAGGCTGTATTCAAATGTGGACAATGCATAAAAAAGGACATCCACGCCTTCAGATTTTAGGCATCTCCCCATATAGCGCGACGCCAAATGGCTCGCGTGAGTCGGACCGAGATCGCGGAGTCGTACAGCCCAAGTAAACGTGGCGCGTTCGCGTTGCAAATCACTCTCGGCCTCGTCTCACTCCGAAGCTGACATTTCCAGACGGATTACGACGGACGGGCCTTCGTGACGCCAATACGGTGGCCGTGACTCGCACGGCCACCGCTGGTTTATCCCTCGGCCGCGCGAGGTGATCGCCTCGAGAGTTAAAAATAAAGAACCACGCAGATTCCCGTGGTGGCATCGCGGCGCAGCCGACGTAAGACGAGAGGCGGCGGTGTAATGGCGGTGCCCTGAAGCGGTGCCGGGGGAAGAGTGGCCCAATCCCAAATCACCGGTTACTGCCCGGCGTGCAGGAATAACAGTCGCAGGTGATACGGCTACAATGAGGAATGGCTCCATATACTCCGGGAACAAAAGTAATCATTGCGCCCTCGTGCACAGCCGGTGACGTTATTGGTACAGCAGGTTTCAACGACACAAACAGCCCGAGGCTGCTCGTGCACCCGACAGCTGCTCTCTCGACCACTCTCTTTCGTGCCCGCTCGGGCCAGGCTCCCGCAACCAGGAAAACACTGGGCTTCTCTACATTTGCGCTTACACTCGCTGCTCCGTCGCGCCTTCCGCCACACAGACCCCCTTGCTCAGCTCACGAAGAGAGGGGGTGTGCGCTGCAAGATGGCCAGAGCGCCCACTTGACGTGTTGAGTGGGCTCATGGAGAACCCGTCAGCGGTCGGTGTAACCCTCTCTCCTCCATGGGGAGCGCGACACAGAGGCATTGAAGAAAATTCCGCAGATTTCACCGGCACGGCGTCTGCTGTCTCTCGGTGCGCGGGGGGAGGGGGCGGGCAGACGCCCCTACCCCCGGCCCCTCCCCGTCCGCAGTCTGCTCCCTGCTGCACATGATGCAAGCCGCCGCAACACGGCCCCCCCCCACCACTGACCTACAAAACGGTACCCACATCCTAAAGGGCTCGCGTTCACTCTCCCCCCACCTCTTTGGGCTGTGACCTGCCCGCAATTACTGTTATTGCCACTGTGACGGGGGGGGGGCGGCGCTTCCAGCCCCAGAGCAGAGCGTTCATCAACACGGCGTGCATCCCCATCTGGGGGAGATAACCTGTGCATCGTCACGGTGAGCTCTAATCAATCCCATTTGGGATGAAGGCCTCACCTCCTCCCTCGCAGGAGTCGCCGTCTCTCACGGCCACGCAATGGTGTTTCAAACCACCCCGCGTCTACACAATGATCCCCTTTCAGCGCTCCATCTCTGCGGGAGGCGATTTGGCACGTTCTGCCCTTCGACTGCCATGTCGTCGCTATAATCGCCCGCCTGCAATCATCGCCCATCGTGACGGCCCTGCCCAGTTCACCTGCCGTTTCGTCTGCGTGTCACCATGATCACGAAGTCACTCGAAGGTCGGCGTCTCACGCAAGCACAATCGTCCGTCGATGTCAAGCCCCACGGCTTCCTCCCCGGATTTCCCTCCCACAGCTCACCCGGCTCGTATTGCTCGGCAGCCGACATCCATTTGCGGCGAGTGCGGATGTGAACTTAGAGGAGACGTGCAATGGCTCTTACATCGGGGCTTCATTATATATGCGACCGTGTGCAACAGTGAAATATCCAGCCGGTGAATCCTGCTGATGCACCGCTTAACAGGCGTGTCCTTGCAGCTCGGCGCTTATCAGTTTAACCCTGTCGTGGCGACCAGGAGCAGCTCGTCTCAACATGGCTCGCTCAGCTCCCAGACTCCGCTACTCGGCCTCAAGCCACCGAGATCCTTAAGCGCGTGTGCGCGGCGAGACGGACGCGGTCCATCCCGCACTCGTCCACACTACCGCCGTCGTGTGCCCTCTACTCAAACTGCTGACAGGGCACTTGTCCAACGCCCTCGAGACTCGAAGGACGGATTGGGGCCGTGCTGCCCTGATCCCTCCTTCTGCCGCCCAGCCGAGACACCGCTAACCTATCGGGCGTGGACGGGACCGGCAAGAGGCTCTGTCACGGGCCCGCAGTGGAGGCGGACAAACGTGCGATTGGGACGGAACGACACGGGGGGGGGGGCACAGGCCGCGGCACCATGCGAGTACAGTGTCCGATACATGTGGCAGCAGAGGCGTCGCGTCACCCCTCTGTCTCCGTATACCCGAGAGGCGCTGCCGCGCACAGTCCAGGCATCCGCGGGACGGTTCGACTCCCGTAACCAGATTCTAATTATAGCCGCCAATGAGGAGGGTGAAGGAGAGTGGGGGTAGCGAGCAGGGAGCGCATCCGGGACGGGCGAGAAAATACGCGAGAGCGATTTTCGCGACGGCCAAACGATGGACAGTCGCTGAGACGCAGACGAGGTTGTCTGGTGTCTGAGCGATGTGACGGCGAGGGGAGACAACACAGGCTTACGAGAGGCCTCCGTTCGACAATGGGTCCATCACGGCCGATGGCCATGCCGATTCAAATCCGTACGCGTGGTCGAGCTGCAGCGGAGCCGTAGCTGCCACGCCGTCATACTTCCCCCTCTAATCACCTTCTCTTAACACAATTATCCGCACCGCTGGCCGCGCATGCAGAACACGCAGAATGCGTCGCGCCGGCGAGGCGTAATCAGCGGAGTTACCCGACCCCCCGGCCGGCGAGGCCTGGCCAAGCGGGCGGCGAGCCACCAACTCCCGGCCGCGGTTCAATGTGGTGCCCAGAATGGCTGGGTCTCCTTCACCATCATGAGTTATCACACCACGTCCCCCAAGCGGTGCGAGCTTCGTAAATGGCCTATCGCTACTGTCCACCCAGCCCTCCCGCTAGCAGTGGCACAAGGCAACAATTTCAGGGCTGCACCTTTACCTCTGAATCTCTTTCCACGCTCTCCGCACCCTATGTTGCACATCTCTCGCGTCTCCTTACCGGAGTCGCTGGGCGTCTCGAGCCCCGCGGTCCGCGGGTAGAAGCTGGGCTGCAGGTCCAGGACGTGCGTGGCCCGGCCCCCCGTGGGGCAGTACTCCAGCTCCGAGTCGCTATCCGAGCCGCTGCTGCTACTGCTGCTGCTTCTCTCGCTGCTATCGCTCATCCTCCTGGACTGCCCCCCCGGGCTATCGCCGGGGGAGGGGGGCGCCACGTAGCCCCCCCGCAATCTAGCCATGCGCTGGCCCATGTGCTGGCCCATCATCTTCTCGAGCTTCTCGTGCGCGTTGAAGCCGCTCCACATGCAATCCTGCTTGATGATGGCCTCCTCGTCCTCCAGCGAATCGCAGATGAAGCTCTCGCTCACGGCCTGCTCAGTTAGAAGGCCCGACACAAGCAGATCGAGGGTCTTGGCGCTGGGCAAGAAGATTTCAGGCCCCGGGTCCCAGCCGTCACGCGAGAGGAGGCAGTCGAGTTCGAGGCGTCCTGGCGACAGGGGAGGGGTCGGCAGCAGCTCGAACTTCTTCCAGATGTCCTCGCTGGGAGCCGTGGACTGGTAAAAGCTTCCGTCCTCGAGTTCTTCCGAGCAAAAGAAAAGCTGGTGCGAGTCCAGCATGGTGTAGTCGCGGATGCTGCAGTTTTCTGACGCCATCGTGCCGAACATCCCAACACCTGCGCGTCAGCGAATAGATAATCGACATCATCATCCATCCGAGATCATCACAACCACCAAATGTCCTGCGGCTCGAATACCTCACCCAGTCAAGTCTGGAAATCAGCACTGATCTCATCACATTGGGGCGTATGGCGAGTATAGCGATCACATTGAGACGAACCTCTACGTGAGAGTCGCACCTCACTCACACGAGACACCGGACAAGGGGTCTCCATCCCGTGTCAATGCAGCTCCCAGCATGTGTGCAGTCCTCCCCCCACGTGCAGCTGACAGTCTGTGCCGTGTCTAGCAGCCGTGCGTCTAGCACGGGGCGCCTCTGTGTCCCATCAACGCTGCGGCACGAACGTACGGTGCGGTGTGTACGCGGCGTGCGGAACCGTACACAGTACACGCGCTGACAGTCTCACATGCTCTATCCCCTGATGGACGCGGCTGTACCGCGCTGCTCCTTTCCGCGGGAGGGGCGTGCCGGCCGGGTCCGCGCCGCCACCCCCCAGCAGCCACCGCATTTCCTCCTTTTCCTTTCCATCACCCCGGTAATTAAATGACGCCCATTAATATATCTGGCAGTCGGGCAACTGCGTGAACGAGCGGGTCGCAAGCCCAATTAGCAGTTAGCTAAGCGAATCCTAATTAAAGGTGTCTGAGAGATGGCGGATCCCGGCTGCTGATCGGAGACCGCGCCCTGCCGCGGGCTACCCGCACCCTGCACCACCCCACGCGGCTCACACTCTCCATCCTTGCCTCTCCCACACGCACTCGCGCCCCCCGCTCACCTGGTGACGGTGAAGCAAATGATTTATTGTCCGGCTGGTGGCGCTGGGAGATGACGGAGCTCTGGAGGCTGAGTGGACGTGTGACGACCGGTGGTGTCCCAACACCCACGCCGGGTGTGACAACAGTAAAGGAACACGGTGGAGCTGTGGGGGAACCCAGTGGATACCTTGGAGGATCCCCGGTGGAGCCGGGTGGAGACACAAATCCCCAGGTCCGGGTTATGACCTCGGCAACGTGCCGCAGTAGCGCCCTGATGGGCCCCGAGACAGCCGTGAAAAGAGACTCCGGTGGAGCCTTATAGGACCCCAGTGGAGCGCGAAAGGACCCCCACCCCCCCAGTGGACCTGCACGTCGAGACACACGGAGCTCCAGGTGCCGCCGTCAATGAGCGAGCAGCGCGGCGCTTCGAGCCCGGCGGGGTGGTGCGGGACGCGCGAAGCCATCCCCACGCTAGTATAAATACCCGCCAAAAAAAACACGTGGCACCACTTCTCCAGGCTGCCATTGGTCCAAACAACGCAATGAATATTTACGTTTGGGGCAGTGCGTCTGCTGATTGGTTCACGTCGTGAATATTAAGTAGGTGGCGGTGGGTGGGGCCATGCGGCGGCCCTGCTCCGCCGCATTTTTCCCGCCAATTTTTTTAGTAACACGTGTGCACTATACTCGCCCAGCTCACTGTACTACTTATTTAATTATTGGCACTGTATTTGATTTTATGCATCTATAATCCAAGCCCCGTTATCGTCGACGGTTAGTTGCTAATTTGCAGACCACACTGGCGACACTTCCACCGCTCTGAGCAGTGAATGAATGGCAAAGTCGAGCCGGCTCATTCAATGCATGACATTTACTGTAACTACTTATTTAGGTGCGTAAGTCTTGGGAGGTGAGGGGCGTAGTTTAACTATACTTCACATTGCTAGTCACTGCGGGTTTATTAAAAGGACGTCCATCGAAAAGAATAAAACGCCGGTGCGAGGTGTTATTACATCGCCGGATCGTGAGCGGGAGCGGTGGCTTGGGAAGGGTGTCTCATCCAGCAGTGGACTGACCATGTCCTGATGGAGGAAGGAAAGGAGGCAATGAGGGAGGGATAACAGCCCTTACGTGGAGGCTGATGGGGACGCGCGTTACATGGCAAGAAGCGAGAGTGATGAGCGAGGCGATTGCTCAGCGATTGCGACATTGCTGATGACTGTATACATACGGCTGCCAACTCCTACGGCTGCCGACTCCTATCGAATGAATTTAATATTACACCGCGTACTGCAAATAAGCTACAAGTCAATAGAGATTATAAGTGATTCATCATCCATGATCTATCCACTGGTGGCCATCTCAGTCTTGATGCAGTTCGAATTGCTCCCGGTGCCCTGAGAAGAACTTGCTCACCCCTACGTGCTGGACAACTGTCAAATAGAGCTATATGGCTCAACGATTCCTTTCTGTTTAAATACAGACGAACACTGAGCTCATCATTCCTGGCACCTGATTTCTTCGCTCCAGACACGGATGACGGGGCGCACTTGCTGCACTTATCCTGGTGGCGTGGCACCAGTGCCTCTCCTCCAGTCTGCACCGTCAGGGCTTTGGAACTCACGGGCAGGCGGGAGAGACTTTCCCGCAAACTCGTGCACAATGAAGAAAGCCAAATTATGCAGAGAAGCCATGCAGAATGGATATTTATGCCCATAATTTAAACACAAGTTCAACACATTTATCATTTGTATCCAAATAATATTACTCCTGTAACTGGTTATGTTAGCATATTTGCCCATATCCGTGGCGTGTATGCCATCCCAAAGTGGCCTCTCTTATAAGCCCGCTTTGGTTAAGACCAGGGCTTGGTTAGAGCTAGATCTGTTAGATGAGCGATCCGATCTTGGAAATACTTGTTGCACCCGGCACACCACATCTAGTATTCCTTTCGCAATGGCTGTGTGGCTACAAGTTCCAGATTACCAGCGATCCGGGGAATATTCAGAGAGGTATTAATACTTGCTTACAACCTATTTGAATGTTTATATTTTAAACGCAAAATCCCGTTTACCCAGTCACCCAGCTAACATAACATAATTATTAGCAGTAGTATTGAAGTGACTCTCAACATCGGTCAACATGGATGGCTTGCTCCACCGACGCCCCCTCCCTCACCAATACCTGTCCGAAAAGAATATCTACATCAATGCCACATAGCTGATATAATTTGACTACAACACGTGCCAAATATGCTCATAAAATCAATCAAGAATACAATTGCCCGTCTTATTTACAGGCGCGCCCTAAGCCTACACCGTGACGAGCAGCTGGACCACATCCAAAGTTCAAACTTTACAGGGGCACGTAAACAGCGGAGATAACGTTAATACACAGCAACGAGCCAATAGCAAAGGGGGTAATTAACGGGCAGGTTGATAAAGACCAGAGAAAATCGTTTCTATTGGCACAGTGAACGGTCCCAATGGCTCAGGTGTTCACACAAGGTAACAATCAGCCGGTACGTGTGGTTTCACGACAAAGTCATGACATACGGACACCTGTGTACCCACCTTGTACACATCTGCACACGGTGGGGGCTTTATTGAGCCGCCACAGGTGTGAGCGCTGTGTAGCTTAACCTGGCACAAGGTCGCATGTTTCGCAATGCTCCACACTGTAGTGTTACATATGCGGGCCAGATCATGTATATTCATAACGATTACAAAACAAACAAGTTTTTTTTCTTGCTGGAATTCCGTCTTGTTTCTTAACCAACCCCCCTTCCCCAACCCGCCTCTCTCCATCCAGCAGTATGAATGGGTTCACCGCAGTTGGTCGATCAGCAGATCACGTGTTGTGCGGTTAAGCATGGTTAGTCTCATTTCTTCTTAAGGCTTCTGGCCAGTATGATAGAGTAGGCCAACATTTCCCACTTGAGGGACTAT
Organism: Mordacia mordax; assembly: GCA_036362905.1. Lineage (NCBI taxonomy): Eukaryota > Metazoa > Chordata > Hyperoartia > Petromyzontiformes > Petromyzontidae > Mordacia > Mordacia mordax. The sequence continues at coordinate 1,853,639 of JAZEWT010000030.1, forward strand.
AATTCTATACTCAGCAGTGTTGTGAGTGAGCAATTGCAAGGCCGCATCTTATCTCGACCGGCGTTTGCTAAGTAAGCGTGCATGGTCCTTTTTGTCAATCCACTGATGGGTAAAGGGTATTTCTCACATCGTGCAAGCCATAGGGGTCATTCTACCATACTTCACCATGCTCGTCATTGTGGATTGGTGAAGGCGGGGAGCATAAACTCACACAAATAGAGATTCACACAGACACCTAGACTCGTACACAGACACGCAGAGCTGCACAGACAGTTTCCAATTACCATCGTACCTTAGGTCTACTCTTTCCTTCAGATGTCTTTTTTCGGCAATCAGCCCTCTCCTCTGCAAGTCCCACACAGCGCAGCCATTTTTCCTAATCATACCTATAACACTCACCTGATTCAACACATACACCGAATCGTGACATTTGCCACCTACACCAGACCACAAGATCTGTGGTTGACCATCATCCGCAGGTGCAGCAGAAGTAACTGTACCAGCGTGGATCACATATACAGAAGCCTTGCTCGCCGATAGGCCCAAATTGGTGACATTCTCTCAGCCATCATTCAACTGATGAGACTAAACGACTCGCGAGATTAGGTTGTGGGGGGAAGGGGGAAGCGGTGGGTAGGAAGTCATGAGGAGACACAGGAGCGTATCACTGCACGTCTACTGAAAAACGTGAGGAACACCAAAGTGGTGAAGTAAGGTCAATTCATCCCACGCCTCCAGCGTCGTGAGGAAGCCCCCATCCAGCTGTGAATTGATAGAATGCCTGTATGTGTTATTGAGACGTGCACGTTATCGCTCTTGGGAAGAATGTCAGAGGGGCCGTTCGAAAGAATTGGGACATCCTATAAATGGGTCACTCCGCATGACGTTGTGACTTGCAGGCTTCCCAGCTCACCCACAGGCAATCGTGATGTCACTCTGCTGCAATCCATTACCAGCACAAATGGAGTCGGCTAATCTAAGAGGTGTCGACCTAACAAATCAATATCACCTACGCAAGTTCAGCACCTTCCATAAATATGTGAATACGAGAATGGCACGCACGAGAAGCACTGTTCAGCTCTCTGAAAGTCTAATTACACAATCTGGTAAGAATGGATAAATAATAACGATGGTGATGGGCGGTGAACGAGACTAGCCACGGCGTGGCAGCCAAAAAAAGGAGTGCACCAGAGAGGGCCCGACGTCTGCCGTTAAGATGGTACGATGGGTAACACATGACATCAGCTGATGCTCCATGGATTGTTGTGCCGCAGGACGACGAAAGATGGCAGCAGTCTTCAGAGGCCTTCCTCCAGTAGCGGATATATCATGGCTGATGATGGGTGTGATTTTAATTGAGTTCTTAATTAATGTATTTACGTCATAACTCAAAAACTATTAGTCATGGCTCACAAAATAGCTCCTGTGTTTAGCGTGTGCTATCCAGCACTGCCACGCCGTGTTAGAGCAGGGCACTGCAGAGAGTTTCGTGCGGAGATGCACAATTGTTATTACAGTACTTACTCGCAAAGTGAAAGCCCGTTCTGCGGGCGATCTTATTCCCAAAGTGAAACACGTTCTTCGAACGTGATGAAGGCAGAAGACTGCTTAACAGTGTTTATGTTAGTGCAAACGTGGGATTGTACAGCTGAAATACTATTAACGTTTCAGAAGCGTTAACAATAAGTGAGACGTAAAGCTGACAAGACATGAAAGTCTTGGTGTTTTGCAGATAAAATGTGCGCTCATGGATTTGAACCCATTACCCTCAGCTAAGTGCGGACATATATATACGTATAAACATTCTCTTATACCTCTAGTCCTCCTCCACGCACTCTCTTACTTGAGACGCCTGTGTCGACTGCGGAGAGAGAGAGTACCTCGATCATCAGTTCCTCGGATGCCGGCGACTGCGCCCGATGTTTCGGTTCCTGCGCGGTACCTTCAGGAAACTGGATGGCGGCGCGGTTCCACAGCAGCGCCATCGTGTGCGGCTGTGCATCCCGAGCCACCGCGGGTACCCGCAGCAGCATCGCGAACTTTGTCCTCGCTCAGGCGAGGCTGGCGATCTACAAGACCCCCAAGGAGCTGCTGCAGGGTGACGCGGGTGAAGGCTCCGCGTTAGCGATGGCCAAAGGCATCCTCAATGCGCGGATCCGCATGGAGCACACCGTCTATAAAAATGCCGGGAGGTGGCCACTTTCCTGGAGCGCTGGGGTGGCGCTCTGTGCACACTCAGGGGATTCTCCGTTTCACACTTTAAATTTGTCTTCTTTTCTGCGGTTTTACCGCCGCGCTCTAAGACCACGTCATTCTGTCACATTATCTGCAATTTGAATGCGTGGGCGACATAAATTGTATTGAAGGGGATGTGGGTCACGGTTTGTGTAAGAGGGTTGTACATATTGTAAATTGTATTTTTTATTTTGTTTTGGATAACTTGCTCGTAAGAGCAATACAATCAGATGTAAAAGTCAAACGTCTCCTACTTCTTCCCTCTTCTTTCGCAATGAAAACTGTAAATTCCGTGGTATTATTTTCTCCACGTGTGCCAGGATTGGAGGACGTGATGCCCACACCCCCTCGTGGTTATTTCGTGTAAATCGCTTTTCCACACGATAATGCTAAATCATCTGGCACTGGCTGTCACGCGTGTCACGCTTTAACACGATTACCTTAGACATATACATTAGGACACGTTCATTTATGTTACCTTGCGATTAATGCACATAAATATTTAGGGTAAGAATTGTGACCATTAGTTCATCATATGCCAAAATTATAATCAGCAATAGCTGACACGATTTGTCCACTGCAGAATTAAGTCAGTCAGCATCAGTACCCATTTAATTCTCAACAGGGTCGCGGGGGGCCGGGGTCTATCCCGGCAGACAGAGGGCGCAAGGCGGGGCTATACCCAGGATGTGACGCCAATACATTGCAGGGCACGGGGGGGGCAATTTACTTAGCAGACTAATTACCCTATGCAGGAGTGTGTCTTTGGACGGTGAGGGGGGGGGGCAGAGTAATCGGGCAAAAACCCACGCGGACACGGGGAAACTCCACACAGAAAGGCACCTGAGCTGGGAATTGAACCCAGCTATGGTGCTTTTCTGTAGCCTTCTTGCTGTGAGGCAGCAGCGCAACTCACTGCGCCACCGTGCCTCTCACTGCAGGATGAAGGCCTGCTCCCCAAAGCATTACCCTCCTTTACAATCTCGTGATAGAATAATCTATCCAGATTAAAATGGATAAACGACTTTCCAAAAAACTAGACACAAACCAGCGTTAAATAGCATATTGTATTTGCAAATATTAAAAGCCTTGAGCCTCAACCAGGTTGGGGTGTCAATAGCACGAATGGCAGGGAGAATGGAATTCCAGAGATTTCCATTGGGAAATCATTGGAGAATGAGCAACCTCTAACTGAATGAAGGTGAAATTGTAGATTCAACAGTAAAACGTGGTGCGTGCAGGGGGGGTTGAACGAGATGAGAGGGAAGAGTTTTACCCTAATGGCCTGCCCTTCAGTTCCACACTGATAATAAATACTTCAGAGGATGAACACGTGATGTAACTATTGAAATATTATCATCACTGACTTCCAGTTCACTTCAGCTCCCAAGCACTGTTTACTCATGGTTTGGGAATATCGATTGGATGGATAAAAAGACATAAAGACCAGGAAATCTAATTGTTATTATTCAAATAGTTTACCATAACGTATTTAGCACACAGTAAAAGCACATGGGAAATATGAAATAATTTTATTTTGGAATATTCCAACCACAATATTTAACAAACTATGAAAACAAATATTGAAACAAGGTCCAAAAGAACATGGTACAACTAACACATCTATATTGACATGTGTCCTAAGTGCAATCAACACATCTATATGCACAGGTGTCCTAAGTACAACCAACACATGTATATTGACAGGTGTCCTAAGTACAACCAACACATCTATATTGACAGGTGTCCCAAGTACAATCATCACATCTATATTGACAGGTGTCCTAAGTACAACCAACACATCTAAATTGACAGGTGTCCTAAGTAAACACCTTAACGCATTTTTGATGTCAGAATAATTAACATGCAATTATCTCATCTCAATGTCAGAAACCGCTTAGTCCTGTACCGGGTCGCGGTGAGCCGGAGCCTGTCCCGGCAGACACAGGGTGCAAGGCAGGGATATACCCACGATGGGACGCTAATCCATCACCGGGAATTGAGGGCAACTTAGTCTGTAAGCCAATTAACCTATGCAGCAGCATGTTTTTTGGACTGTGGGAGGAAACCGGACACGGGGATAACATTCAAACTCCACACAGAAAGGCACCTGAGCCGAGATTCGAACCCGGGACCCTTCTTGCTGTGAGGTGACAGCGTTACCCACTGGGCCACCGTGCCGCCCACACATGCATTTATTATTATTATTAAATATTAACATGCCAGGCTAGGACAGATGACAATATTCTAAACATTCCGGACTGGTAGAAGAAACATACCAAATTAAACATGGGGTGACATGACCCAGCAAAAGTGAGTTCACCGTTTGTTGTGAAGGTATGACGCTTTGCACCCAGTGACCTCTAAGATCAACACTTGTAGGCATATTAACCATCACTATACATGTCGTCTGTTTTACAATGGATTTAAATAATCCGGTGCTATTATTCAGTTGAGTATGAAAGTGTCAGCTTAATAGTCCAAATCTGCCTATATTTTAAACGCAAATTATCTAAACTTACTGTGAAAAATTGGCACAACCCTCATGTCATGAAACTCAGTGAGGCTCACCTTGGTGACCCTCGGGTGAAAAGCGCTCTATAAATGCAATTATAATAATAATTGCATTTATTATAATTGCAATTATTATAATTAAGCGCTCTATAAAATTATAATTATAATAAATGCAATTATAGTAGTTGCATTTATTATAATTATAATAGCATTTAAAAAGCGCTTTTCACCCGAGGGTCACCAAGGTGAGCCTGAGTTTCATGACATGAGGAGGGTTGTGCCAAGTTTTCAGAGTAATTGCATTTATTATAATTGCATTTATAGAGCGTTTTTCAATTATTATTATATTATATATATATATATATAAAATAATAATAATATATATAATTTTATATAGAGCGTTTTTCAATTATTATTATATATATAATATAATAATATATATATATAATAATATATATAATCAAATATATATGCATGGGATAACAGTGCCACCAGAATAAAACACCACGTAATAAAACATAATATAAAACACAATCATGCAATACAAGTACCGCAAAATATCAATTTTAATAAGCAGTTTTACCACAAAATCATCCTAAAGTTAGGGGTGCGAATTAGACAAAAGTGTAACCGGCTCTATTTGTATAACAATCGCCAATGAGACGTATTAGGAGACGGCGACCATCAACGTATTCAAACGAAGTGGTCGCAACTTCATATTAATTGTGTCTGCTTTTGAGCCACGTTGTTGGGTTTCAAGACGAAGCAATAAAAGGCCAACGCGACCGTAATAACTGGTTCGCACGAATAGGCTGCCGCGTCACGCTTTAACGCTTGGCTGAAGCTATTATCTGCGCATTGTTTGCTTTGAACTACCTCGTGGTCGGCGAATTATAAACGTGTAGTTGTCGTGCGATGCATATTGCTTCGCTGCTATTACATTTTAATCCCTTCTCATTGTTGATCTATCCCGTCCATCTGCCAGCCCGTGTTACATAACCACATACTGTTGATGTTTGTTCGTCGAATTACAGACGTGTTGTTATGACTTGCTGCGTTATGTAATGGTCTACTTGGATAAAATATATCATTTTATTTGGTTTCGCAGCGCGGTATTCAAGCTTAACATGCATTTAGCATTTTTTTACAACACAACAATAAAAAATATAAAGTTGCGTTCACGCAACGCTGTAGCCACATGACTAGGGGAAAACAAGTTCACTTACAACATATTTAATCTGAAAAATAAAAATCTGAGTATAGCGCCCCTACAGGTTTGGATGCAGCCTATTTATTTTTTCACATTTGGATAAGCCCAGGCGACGGAGTCCAGTGGAGGTTCTGAGGCGAACAGCTTTATTCTTCGGTATCTGCTGTGTTAGCAAAGTTCCTATGTTCAAAAAACATTTCAAAATGAATAAACAGCGATGAGGAAGTGATCTGAGAGCTGCACATAGCAGTATAAGCACTCTAGTAAACCATGCCAAGTGGTGTTTACCAGTGTGGTGTTTCCCAACATGATTGCTTACCAAATCTGTTCTTTCCAGATAGCAATGTCGAGCACTCATTCTCTCTCCTTCGGCATGTTTCACCTCTCACGTTGGAGGCATCCACATCAGGTGACACGTCTGTCCAGAAAGAACAGTTTTGGTAAGCAATTGGACTGATATGTTTCCAGCAGACGGGTGGCCTCATTGGCAGTTTTTCAATGCCGCACAGCTTGAAAATCCACAAGATGAATCATCATTGTGGAACTTTGTGCACAAGTTATTTTGAACCGTAACTTTTCTCCTCACCGTTTTCTAAATGTACAGGCATTTTGTCAATTAAATGTCATCCGAGGGGCTTTCCACATAATGCGGGTTGTAGTGGTTAATTGACCACACTTTACCATGCTGACAGCGTGATTTGTGAAGGCAGGGGCACAAATAAGGAAAGTTATACAAAACAATCACGTTTGACAAAATGTACTGTACTCTATATTGCCAACCATGTACCTTTTCCAAGCCCTATGATAACGTTTGTGTATGTCGTGGTCACTTTCTCAAACACTATCCGGTCTCAACTTTGCTTAGCTTCGGAGATCTGTCATAATTGGGGGCATTTGAGCTGTTTTGGTCATAGCTTTAACTATTTTCCTAGAAAATTTATAAAATGCTATGACAAATCCAGGTTTGTACCTGTATGCAAAGGCTGATGATAATATCCTTGTGTTATGTAAGACATTTCTGATTTCCATTGGTGGACTCCTTGACAAAAACAAATGAAACGTATTGAGTTTATGGCAAAATTTGATATGCAGAATGGCAATTACAAGTTTAACATAAAATGCAATCTGCATTTTATTGGTAGCAAATCCACCTTTTATATTGCAACAAGCATAGGTACACTCACATGTATGTATTTTACATAACTTGCGTAAATAGTATAAAACGAAATGTAATGTCCATGCATGTCTACTAATTTGTAATGTGTAAATATTTCCAAAATTCTGTTTTTAACAATCAATTTTACATATGTGCCGTGTGATTATTATTCGTGAATAGGAGCCATGATTAGGGCCATCAGTGAAGATAAGCCACGCCCCATGTGCCTTTGAGCATGCAGATACTTATCACCTAAAGACAAAGATCCCCCCTATAGCCTTACAAGGCTATTGGATCAAGTGCTGTTCACCAGCACCTATGCAGGTCGACACGGCACATGAGAGAATGGGTGACCAGCACCACGCCTGGCCGCCTTTGTCTCTATTGTGGCAATATTTTCACATTGCACGAGGTACTCATTTGAGACTGAGTCGACCTAGGGGAGGCCCAGAAAATCGTCACTGGTGTTGGCTGTGAGCGAGATTCGAACCCGTATCGCGGGGTTTGTAGCCCAGAGCACTAACCGGTGAGCCACAGTTCGACTGGGCCACAGGACATACGCTCTTCTACACAATTTTTAACAAAGACGTCCCAATGTCTCCACTACAAGGCTAAACATTATGAAATGTTTTAGTGACTTTGTTAAAATGTGTTTCAATGCTTACTTGCGCTTTAGAAGTGCAATAATCAAATATTCATTCATTTACAAATCCACTGCTGGATGTAAGCCTCACTATGCCGTATCAGTTATGGGGCTTGTTTTCCTTTGCTTCACCATCGTTATTTTAGTGATGACGGGGCCCCCGGAATAAGTTTAAATAACACTCCTCGCCGATGTTAGCTGGGGCCACGGTCACTTGGGTCACCGGTATACTGGTGTGCGCTAATCACTGCCGCTCCACTCCCGCACCCCTTTCCTCCCCACCCCATCAAGTACAACAAATTATGTTAATACTATGACAAACGCTAGTTGTTTTCAACAAATGATACTGATTCTTATCAGTACAAATGTGGTGAATTCACACCTACTTGCTGTAAAGAGTAAAAGCCATTCACCTTTAGTAAGATCGACGTTTTCACTATGTTCCAGCTTTGATAATGTAGAAAGAGTGGCTCTGGGTTTCCTGTCCATGCCAAAATGCCCTGCGTCTGGCAGGGTGGCTTCTGCTTCCTGCTCTTGACTGCACTCTGATGCATTGGAACTAGGAGTGGAGTCAATAAAAAAGTAATCTTTCGTGGGTCCTGCGGATGTTTGTTCTAATTCATTGCCATTCATTTCATTCCTCTCTGCATGAAAATGTTCCAGTTCTTCAGTTACAGGGGTAAATAGTTTATTATACTGAAAGCATGGTTGTTTTTCGCCGAGGTGCTCGCATGCTTCTTTTGGTAAGATATCTTCTGTAATGGTAGGGTCCATTGTTGATGAATTACAGCACTGGTCATTTTCTGCGTTATCGGTTATGCATTCTTGTAAATCGGTATTAATAACACGCACGTTTATTGGAGGCTCTTGATATGATTGTGCACTGTTTGCTGGTGCAGGAATAGTTTTTGTATAATAAGAATTTTGGCTTGACACAATGGGTGCATGGTTGGCTGCTGCATTATTTTTTGGTGTACAGGGAGTTTCCGAAGGTGAATTAGGGATTGGTACAATATGGGATATTTTTGCATTGACGTGTGCATCCATCTTGTCAAAAATAAACGCTTCCCTCACTTCTAATGAATCATCAGGGTGTGACTTTAACCAATTGGGTTTTGTAAGTAATGGGTGATTTAAGCCAGGTTCTGGCATGCCTTTTACCTCTGAGCAACTCCCTCTAATAACACTGCCAGTTAAAATTATATTGTCATTCGTGTCATCTTTGGTCAATTTGGTAATATCCTTATGCTTTGTGAAATAATAAGATTCCTTTGTTATTTTATTGTCGTATTTGTAAATGCAGATTTCATATTTTAGAGCATCACTAAGTTGACATGACGAAAACAAATTGCTATCTCCAAGTCTTTCCATGTCCTTCTTTCTCAATGCTGCACTTGCTTCACATGTGACTACCTCTGTGTTGTTTATATAACTATGATGCTCATTAACAGCATTATGTTTGCTTTCTTCTTTTGAAACTCGGCTGTTTGTAGCATCTTGGTTTTGGATCGAATCTGCTCCATGACGCTCTTGGTTTAGATTATCCGAACCGGCTAAGATGTCTTTGCAGTGATTGTTATATTTCACTATAGAAAACCTCGTGCTCATGTCGGATTTTTCACGTACTGCGTCTTTGGTTTCATACAAATCCTGAGCGCTTATTTCCGATGCTAATACTTCCATATGCATTTCTTTTTGTCTTATAGTTGTATTCCTCTCATCCACATCGTCGAATTGTCTTGCACAAGAAATATCTAATTTACTTTCCAAACCCTCCATTTCGCAGGAATTTATATCTTCAGTACTTGCTTTACAACGTTTACTTGAATCACTGAAATCAGGGCTATGGTCTATACAAGAACTGCATATGCTTATTAAGTTTAAGTCAGATAAACACTTGCACGTTTGGATTGCAACACTATTGCTCCCAGCAGTGTGAGTCACACTATCATTTTTGTTATCTTTATCACTCACATACAGTACTTTAACGTGGTCAGTCTCATGGCAGCACATCTGTTTTTCCCGCTCTTTATCACCTAAAGCTATTTTGTGGGAATTTCGTGAAATTAAATAAGGCGAGTTTAAATCTTCCACATTGTCCTTGTCTAAGGGGCCTCGGAATATTGCTACATTTGAATTGCTACATTCGCTGTTTAATTTGGATATATGGTAATCACTTAACGTTTTGTTGGTCATTGCATTTTTATTCACCAAGTCACATTGTGTATTGTTACCATCAACGAAGTATGGTGATGTTCTATCTATATCAATATTGCCTGTTGAAAAACCCGAGCTTAGACTGCTTCCTGCGACTTCATAAGTTTCGTCGGTAATGGTCCCCTCACAGAGATCTCCTGTGACGAGTTTTAAGTTGATATCTCGTTCAACCGCGCTTATGTCGGCAACGCTTTCAAGCATTGACTTAATGTGACTTTTTGGCGTGATATCACGGTTACTGCTACTGATCAAGATGTTTTCTGGCTCTGCATTGTTTGATGCATGAGCATTATTTTCCTCAAATTTTACACCAAGAATTGTAACACGAGCCACATTAGATGAATTATTAAATCGGTTTTCTTGACTGCAGTATTCTGCACTAGGATATGTTGACAATTCAGCATTGTTAAGCCGCGCAGGTTTTTGAATAGGTGTGTTTGTGTATTCTAATGGGAGTTTAGTATCATTTATATTATTTATAACAATATTACCCTCACGTATCTCAGACACAAAAAAGCTACCCGAATTGATTGCAGGATCCTCAGAAAATGTATCAGACAGCTGTTTGTACACATTTTCATCATCCCCTTGATGTGTTTCGTTGAAACTGTCAAGTCTATTAACTTGAGCTTTCTTACTACTTTGATTCTCGGTTGAGCCACTCGTCACTGTGTTAGTTTCTATGTTAACAGAGAATGTACAAATATGATCTGAAAGGTTTTTCTGTGAAAGTGTAATTTGTCTTGATTTCTGCGATGCGATACAAATATGTGCGCCATTAGGCAGGGCACAATTTGTGGTGTAATTGTCTTCATCAATATTTAAAATATCGATTTCCTCTTGAATGGAAAGCATTTCATCTATTGTATCATTGTTAATATTTTCAGACAACTGTAAGCTATTTACACTACCCTGTGTCACGTTACTGTTCATACCACGGTCAGTGAATGCATCTATTTGACATTCAGCTGTTCTCAGTGTTTCATTATGTACCGCTTTTACATTACATGACACTTCTTCTAGCTCGTTTGTTTCAGGTAGTTTCCAAATGATGTGACTATACGGTGTTCCTTTGTTGTTTTGTAAACGTTTCTCTATAATTGTCTCGATATAGTGCTTATAAATTATATTCCAAATGTCCAATATATGTTTGATGTCTTCGGGCATTGGTGCAGTGACGAAGGTTTGTTCTTTTGTCAACGTAGACCAATCCAAACCTATAGGACTTTGACCGAGCAAGCACCTGGCAGTGTCACTAGGTTCTTCAGTCACCTGTTTGTATAGTTTGACAGCTTGACTTATTTTTCCTATGAAATGTGCAGTTTTAACATTGTCAAATATTTCATCTGGCTTCAAGATTTTGAGCGTTTCAGCGTTTGGAAGGTTGCAGCTGTGTGAACTGGTTGTGCCGGTCAACTCAGAGGAGCCACCGTAATCGGTGGCTCTCTCTAATTTTAATCGTTTAGGTTCTGTGTGGCTGACCTCTTCATCGTTCATCTGTGTGTCCATTCTGGAACGGAAAAAAACAAACACATAAATCATCATTTGCAAAGAAATTACAGCACTGTGATAACTCATCTCATTGCTTATATCCTTTATTGCAATTCATTCACACGAAGATTATATTTACGTACAGTTAGCTGTTATATGCGGACAACATGGTACATCCCTGCTTAAACAACAAGTGTTTATATATATGTCAGTTGTCCGCAGCAAGTGGTGGAAATTCTACATTCCCATAGCAGCAGAACGTAAGTTCACATAAAACTAACGGTGTAAACATCGGACTATCGAATGGTGGTGAATTTTATTTACCAAATTTAAAAGCATAAATTCGACCATATATGCCATATATATCGTTGTAATTAAAATCACTCTTCGGTTAAAAGACACTTTAGAAATGCAAATATTATTATTATTATACCTGCAATGTAATGAGACATCATTACAAAGGGCTGTATATTATACATTGGTATACAGCTATGGAGTTGTCCTTGTGGTGTGTACAAGCAGTGTGTACTCAGCAGTATACGCTGTATAGAAGCATCAATTGCGTTTGTGTACAATTAGCCGCATAAACAGCGACATCACAACGATGATTAAAAGTGACTATTAGCCTTATTTGGAGTTAATCACATCATGGTACAGTTATTCTGCCCGGCTAGTATGATCGATAAAGGTTACGAACTAATGTAAGTGACGATTAATAATTATAAAACTACCTTAGCGCCGCTGATCAATGGGGATTTTCAATAGTAATTCAGATCTAAAGGACATCACGGCAATGTGATATGTTGTTTAAAAACACAGATACAGCATGAAAAGCGCACAGAATCTCGACAAACACACACATTATCCTGAAATATATACACACACAAGAACACTATGGAAGAGCAACATAAAGAAGCTCTAAATACCACACACATTCAATAGCCAATAGACCCACAAAAGTACCTCACAAACACATTTCTCAAACACATAAAACCACGTCGCCAACACACAAAACTACTTCATAAACACACGAAACAAAGCGAAATTACCTCATAAACAAAGTAGACACAGAGTAAATGCCGGCGCAATATTTAAAAACCACCTCATACAAAATAAATAACACTTCATTAACAACCTCATATGCCAACACAGAACTATCTTCAAAGCCATAAGCATAGCTCACAAATACAAAAGTCCCTCACAAAGGCACCAGAACAGAAATTAAATATAAATATATATTACCTCGCGAATTACACAAGCAGCGTCTTTTGTAGAGCGACTCCACAAGGCGGTGGGAAGGGGCGGGGCGGGGGTGGCGCGCG
>JAZEWT010000030.1:1872568-1890729 GCA_036362905.1 Mordacia mordax
AGTGTCTGGGGTGAGGGAAGTTTGGGCATCGCTGCTTAGACTGCTGCCCCCGCGACCCGGCACCGGATAAGCGGAAGAAGATGGATGGATGGATGGATTTATCGGCACTGGCAGGATGATGGGCCGAACAGGTCTCTCCGATACGACCAGAATTTCCAATCGTGTCGGGACTACGACCGGTGACTGCGCGTTCTCAAGGCGGACGTGGTGACCAAAGAGGAATTTAAGTTTCGTAAGACCATGGAGGATATGTTGTTATACCAGTCACCTTGCCAAACCGCTGTCGGATCATCCACATCATTGTGGTGACGCTCCCAGCTGCCGTGCTATAGTGCACAGGTCGATTTAATTAAATTATTCACATTTAGAATTCTTTCCGAAACTGTTTTTTTCCCTAGATAGTCGTGTCAAGTGCTCTCCCTCTCTAATACCTATGTTATTACAATGGCAAGCTTTATTTTTAGACTATTTAAGGGGAGTTGATAATTGGGCGAATTTGTTTTTGCACGAATCTGGGCTACCATGAGCTGCTTAGGGACCCTCAACTGTAGTTTGGTTTACTCGCGCCTGCCTTACAGCCAGGCGCGGGAACACATTTGCCAATACCGATGGGTGTTGGCTTTAGAAAAATAAAAAAATTTCAACATCATAATTTTCCTACCAAGCGGGTTTCCACAACCACCAGCGCCATTATCACCGTCACTCGGGTTAATTATTTTCTTCTCTGCCCGTCTTCCAGCCTCAACTTGCCACTCCCTAAGGCACCACCGATGCCTCCGGTCTATATAAACAAGAAACAACGGGAGGCGACATCACACCTGAACACTGCTCGGCGCGTATGTGCTGACCGCTCTGCTTTCGTCTCAAGGACTTTAACCAGGACTCGGGGGTGCAACCGTTACGCTCAAGGCTGTGCGGGTGAGATGTCGCTTGGCATAGCTGATGCTTTTACGGGGGGAAGAGGACGGTATCGATTTTCAGGGATGCTCCCGATCTCATATAATAATAATTGCATTGCATGCTTTTCACTCGAGGGTCACAAAGCGCTGCACAGAGATGTGGAGAGAACGGCATGTTACCAACAGAATAGATCAATTAATAATAATAGTTGCACTTCAGAGCGCTTTTCACCCGAGGGTCACAAAGCGCTGCACAGAGTTGTGGAGAGAATGGCATGCCAACAACATCTGAACGGCATATCAGCAATATCTTTTAAGTAAAATAATGACTAGAAATCGATGAAGGACGTAACATTTTGGAAACTAAGCAGGTGTTTACGCCCTTTGAGATCGGCAAGTTGAGTAACAGGTGTTCGTATCGGTGGTTTTGGATTGGGCTGACACCTCATGGTTGCACAAGAGAGTGGTGTAGCGACACGCGTTGTTTTACTGAACTTCTATGTTCTCGCGTCTGTATGCCTTCTTGCCTTTACCAACCACGCACTCACCAGCGTGGTGAAGTCGGCTCAATCAACCCCCACTCCATCCTCGCCACGATCAGTACGACGTTGGGAAGAGTTCCCCCCATCCAGCAGTGGAGTGGCACCCAGAGCATTGTTGGCGACGTGTTCCATTGGCGCTAGAGGTGGAGGTGGAGGAGGAGGAGGGAGTGAAGGGAGTGAAGGGGGAACTCTTGTGGAGAAATCTGGGCGCGGCTGGGGCGCGGTTGGGTAGGGGTGCCAGTGGGATGTGCGCCACGATGGGCGCGCGCGCGCCGGGAGATCGAACCTGTTCAAATGTGAGCGTTCATAACGGTCAGCCCGCTTGCACAGACTGCCAAAGTAGACATCAGCGAGATGGGGAGTAATTATAATGTTTCGCGTATGTGGTTAAACCTTGCCGCAGTTGAAAATGCTGTGGCGATGGCTAATATATAGACTGCGGCTTAAGTCGCTTTACAGAGAGTAATGAAACCAATTTGTGAAGAATAATATCTATTAAATATGACAGGAATTGTCAACAGTGCCTTTCATCATGCTCAATACAAATGTTGCATCTATGTATCTACTGCTAATCAACATAATAGCGCAGCGACAGCACAGTTCCCTGTTATTCAACGTCTCGAACTCTTGGCGCATAAAATAACTGTTATCGGTAACACGACTAATGCCGCACTCTCTACATGGCTTCCATGCAGCAAGATTGCGAAGCTTGACAAGATATACTGGTGGTGGACATTAGGCGAATGAGTAAATGATTTCCGAGCAGTATCCGGGGACAATGTGTCGCTGGTTCGGCAGCTCTGCGAATTGTCCATGTGCGTGCCTTGTCGCTCTGTCTTTGTCTCTTTGTTCATTTGTCTCCAGTACCAGAGCCAGGGTGGGCCGAGTGCCATTTATCAACAAACAAGATCGGCACGTTTGTTTTTGGCTGATATAATGTTACCAGACATGTAGTTAGCCTGTCTCGGGAGCTGCAATATTTATGAGATCTGATAAATATTCACAAAAAATTTAGTGAATTTGTTTTTCAATATGTCAAGTTGTATGAAATGCACAGCAGCTAGTGTTCAAGTGGTTTAATACTTGGACCTGAGAGATTGTGGGCTCATGCAGGGAATGGAAGGAGCAAGCCACGATTGGATGGGTCTGGCTCACCCTGGTCCCTGTGAAGCCTGACCTGGTTTATATGTCTGTATCAAAATACGACTTCCCTGTCAATCTTGTGTCTTTGACTCCCTCCGTATGCCCGGTGCGCGTCTCTCTGTCCCTCCCTGCATCTCTCCTTGCGTGTCTCCATGTCTCACAGTGTCTCCGGCGTCTGTGTGTAGATCCAGGCTTTCGAGATGCGTCTCGTATTCCTGTTGATGCTGTCGCTCGCTGTGGCCAATGGGTGAGACCTCCACTTTTCCACCTCGTCGTCTCACCCCACCTCACATCTCTTCATCTCACTACACCTGGCCATCTCACACCATTTCATCGTGCACACCTTAACTCCTTATCCACACCATAGCTCATCTTGCCAGTGTATTGACACCTGTTAACGATGCCAAGGCACGAATGACCAAGACCATTTAAGCTTGGAGCAACTGGTGGGGGGAGGGGGCGGCGATGGAAACAATCGCCTTCCTCCACATTGAGACCCTAACAATGGTGTCTTATTGATATCTGCAGAAAATATACATCGACTGTTTTTTGTACTATTATTAATGTAAGACCCTGTTTATAAATGTTGACAATTAGGGGCCGCTACCCCTTTGGGAAGCTTCGAATTTCACCTCGGAGGTGTAGATTTCGCCAACTTAAATCTCCGCTTCTCACTGCCGATTGCGCCTGTCCCACCAGCACCTACCTCATCACCTACCCGATACAGTGGTCCAGTGGTGACTTCACAATGACCATCTCCCTGCTGTCGATCAACGGCAGCCACAGCCAAGCAGACGTGACCCTGCAGGTTCAGCCGAACGGTATCCGCAAGGAGCTGAGCGGCCTGCGTGTGGGTGAGTGACCCCTTTGCCCTCGCCGCTCGGCGAAGGCAGTGAGCGATCGGCGACACGATCCTGCCGGGGACACGGGGCACCGCCAACAATGCGTGTTATTCATACTGTGGGTCCTCCGCGAGGCGAATCGCATCGAGCGGCCTGCAACTTTCCACCGTGGGATCGAGAGGGGTAGCGGTTGTTTGGAGGCCTTCAGTTAGCAGTGGATTGATCGCGACGGATGAGGGCGACGATTGTTCGATTGTTTCTATTTGCATGTCCGTGAGATGAGGTGGCGCGGGTAAATGCGGCATTTTCTCTCTGCAGGTTCAGTCCGACAGGTGACCTTCAATGAGGTGAGTCTTCTCTTCCGACTCCAGAGTCTCCAGTGGTGGACGCTGTCTTCGGGGAGGGGGGGGGCACGGTGGAATGATCTTTCGGGGAGTGTGACAAGCGATTGGCCTCTTGCCATCTTCACGTTGTTGTTTGCTGGATGGAAATAAGTTATGAACAGAAAACAAAAAAATCAAAAATCGATAGGCTTACTGCATCATATCAGGAGCCGACGTGGCCATTCGTGTTGGAGAACGGCCCACCTAAGGAGATGTTGTAGAGCTACGTCAGATACGCTTCAATATGTCCTCGATTGGTCCATATACTAGCTGCGCGTAATATGCCGGTGCCAGGTCCCGATTTAATTATTGTGTATGTGCATCACCGTTTTATATTTTCTTTTCAAATGCATTTTATCCACGACGAATTCCGTTTGGCTTCTTGGCTGTATAGTACTTGCTTTAACATGAATGCTTTTGTCATTTCGGTGGCGCAGTTCATTCTTGCAAATGAGACGTAATCCGTATCTGCGGAGTCCTTATCCGCTTGAACTAACTCAACGTCAGTGAACAACTCATCCGCGTGGCTGCTGGATGGCATGTACGGCACGAGCTCTGCTGAGCGACGACGAGTGGCGCGTGTAGATCTAAAAGAGTTGGCAACCCAAAGACATCGTCGAATTTCGCGACCGGACGAGGTTCTGACAACACGGCCGTGGCGCCGATGCCAGCACCAACGGCTGACTAGCGCGGAACGGCGTGAGGGCCGCACCACCCTCGCCGCCCCCCATAACTCCGGTGTTCATTCTCACTTGTGCAGAACGAGCTGCTGGCACAGGGTGCCAGGAATTTCCAAATGTCCGTCACGGGAAAGGTCGGCGGCAGACCGTTCTTCTCGACCACGGTGAACGGTGCGAAGGTTCCGCCGCCCGTAACCATCTTCATACAGCTCGAGCGTTTCATTTACACGTCGAGTGAGGAGGTGCGATTCAACGTGTTCGGCGTCTACCAGAACCTGCTGCCCTTCCCGGGGCCATTCCAGATCTCCGTGTGGGTACGTGACGCGCCGATTCGGACAGAGTGTCCATGCGCGCGTCTTTGCACCTGCGGCGGCTCAGTGGTGCGCACGCTGTGCTATGAACTTGGCGAATTGGGTTCGATTCTTGTTGAAGGTTCACATGCATGACGAATTTCTGAACAGATCAAGGGCCTCCACTACTGGCCACCCAGCCCCTCCTGTGCCGTGCTGGTGCCGGTGAGTGGGTGCCAGTGTAAATCAACACACGTTCTCTTCGTGCCCGTGTGTGTCTAGAACCCGAATAAGGTCCTGATGCAGTCGTGGAGCGACGTGCGAGCGGAGAACGGCGTCATCTCCCTGCACTTCCCGCTGTCCGTGCAGGCGGAAGTAGGCATCTGGAACATAACAGTGCAGAATGTGGTGAGTATGCCAGGGGTGAGGGCCACGCGCGCGGTGTGACGGCAGCAAGTTGGGGTGGGCTGGGGGGTGGTGCAGGCATCACAGAGGTGACCCGCAACAAGACCAGGTAATCTCAGGGCTCATACCGTTTTTAAACCACACATAGCCGAGCCAATGCTGCAGGCGTCACACGTAGTGAGCAAGTGGAGATGCGCGTGGATGATGTTTTATCTGTGTGACGGCGGAGATCTCTCCGGTGGCATCGGAAGTTAGTGGCTATGCAGCGTTTTGCGTTCCTGTGTGAGGGCGTATTGGTGCCGTGTGGCTGGTTGTGCGATGAGTAGATTGCGCTCGACAATTGCAAGAGGGCGATGGCCGTTTCATCTTAGATTGGATTTCGCGATGATGTCACGTGTCGCCGTTCTTTACCCTTGTGTGCGTGCAGCGATTCCAGTCTAATGCTGAATTTAAAGTTGTCAACTATGGTAAGTGACGATTTCTAACTCATTGAAATGCAACTGGGCACATGTTGTGTTTGCGCCATTCTTACAGCCCATGGTGATCATCATGAAGAACGGCGATTCTATGTTTCACAATCAGTCTGTAGTGCTTTAATTGTAGAGCACAATTTCCCGGTATAATTCAGGAATTTTCAGGTCCATTTGACAAATTTGAACCATTATTATTATTTGGACCGTTATTGGCGCAATATTATTGTTATGCAAGCACACGATGATCTACTCCGATTGTCATTGACGGATTCTGATGGTCACTGTGAAGCAGACAGCGGGTAGTACTCTATGGTCAATACATTGGCAGTATTGACCAGGGCTATCAACTAGATTTGAATCACAAACCTCCCTTTCAGAATGAAATCCCAGGATCGCCGCATCATCTTAACTCCCCCCCCCCCTTCAAAACTGTTTCCCCTCCTCCTGTCCGGTGAGCAGTTCGCGCCACGGATGCGGTGATCATGGAGTTCCCAGACTACTTCTTAGATGATGGCAGCGGTTTGTCTGGGACAATAACTGCATGGTGAGTACCAGTGCTGATGCTTCCGCAATGCACCCGGGTACTCATTTGAGGAATTTAAATCTGGTATTTTACGGAATTGCAGTGGCAGGCTCGTCCCTTGTTTCCATCACGCGGGAGCAGGGGAAATGGTGTGGCTGGGATTCTCACCCGCTTGTGCGAGCCCCTTGGAGGGTGGGAGGGGGGGTTGAGCTCTCCACCCTGATAAACGTGAACTTTCCCCCCTCCAAATTCTTAATATGTCTTAATAAAATTGGTACGATATCTAACACCAATTGAAGGTTTTTCTTCAGACATTCCACAAATTGCAATGATTTGCTGCGGTATCCTTTACTTCGAAATGAGACGGTAAACGCATTATCTGTGGTTGTGAGTGGGGGCTGCAAACGACGCATCAATTCGAAAAACGAAGCGACGTGCGCGTTGCTGCCGTTTCTTCCACGCGCAGGGTGCGAGAGCCCGAGCAGAGCAAATAGAGCCACAGAGCTCAACGGTTCCTTCCAGCTTCAATAAAAACTGATCGTGTAGCGATATTCATCCCATTCGGTTTGTTCAACGCTGCCTGTGTCGCGGCACACTGCGTCCCGCACGATCGCACCACAGAGCGTTTCCTAACAGCGGCTGTCCGTGTGTGTAGGAGCCGTGGACAGCTTGTACGAGGCCTCGCCACGGTCATCCTACGTGCAGCCTTCCATCGAACAACCTTCGAGATGACCGTCCCGGTGCGACACACGTAGAGCTCTGTGACCTCACTGCATCGACTTCACGCCGTATCTCTTCTCTTGCTCGCCTAGATTTTGAATCACTGTATTTGCATCTTGTCAAGTTTCTCGATTGATTTTAGAATGCCACAGACAGCTTGAAAGACTCGTCACAGTATAAGGCCTGAATGTTTACAGAAACAGCTGGCATCGCTCATTATTTGTGCATCATTGATATTCGTGAGTGCTGTACTCTTGGTGGTTCCTAGAACTTCTAGTTTACTCAGGAAGGACAGTCATGGCCTTGAGCCGCTGTGTTCTCCGCCTGTGAAATGTTTTCAGCAATGCTGGCAGGGTCGATTTTATTGATAGAAGTTGAAAAAAACACGTGGTTGGAGTTAACCCGGTGGGTTTCTTCACAATTCTGCTTAATTTATGGGTGTCATCTTTTCCATTGTGCCCGGCGATGGACTGGCGTCCCGTCGTCGGGTGTATTCCTGCCTTACGCCCTGTGTTTCCGGGATAGGCTCCGGCTTACCGTGACCCTATATAGGATTAAGCGGTTTCAGACAATGAGATGAGATGAGATCTTTTCCATTGACCATACCAGGTCATATTTCTCAAACAAAATTGCGTAGTTAATGTGGGATAAAGTTGAACACAACAACGGTACAAGATCTCAGTGCCAATACTTTCCTACCGCCTAACCACTGAGGTCAATTCTTGGATTGTTCAGGTCAAACCTGGACATGTTGCAACCCTATCATGATCTACCAGCCCTCTCTTCGAAATCGCTGTGCTGTGGGTACACGTACAGCGGTGTAGTTATCAAATTTGCAGATGGCTGTGCCGGCGCGTTTTAAGCGCAGGAGGACCGACACAATGCTTGACGACTCCTGAAAATAACGTTTCTATTTCACAGATTTCTGGACCGACAAACGTCAACATCAGCCAGGCGAACATCCTGACCCTGTTCCCTTTACATTTTCCGATGGAGAGGCTGAACACGTTCCTGAATATATCTGTTGTGGTCAACGATCAGACAGGTAGTGCTGCTGGGACTATTCGTTCAACACGATACAATCCATCCCCTGACACACACTTCCGCCCTTATGTGACCTTCATCAAGAATGATTTACAATCGTCTTATGTAAAGGTTCTCAACGCATGGAAAGCATATGGGGGGCGGTGCCTTCTATAGTGCTGCCCCCCTGTAGTGTTGACCAGTGGAGTCCCGTGTGATTGCTGCCCCATGGCTGGGCAGCACCTCCCCGTAATTCCGAAACGGCAGTGGTGGAGGTGTTTGAGCTATGCACCGACACAACATCTCCGTACTATCGCCGTCACGTCTCTAAAATCGCTGCTCTATCGATCTTCAGTTCTATCCTCCCTTTGGCCGTTTATTTATTTTTGTGACAGCGTCTTGAGTACTTTGTGGCAGGTGCTTCATACGAGTAATATATTAATGTATTATTTATCATTATTATTGACTACTGTGTCCTCTTCTATGGCTCCTAAGGCAGCAGCATGTACAACACCACCAGTATCAGGGTCATGAACAGCAGAGTGGTGATCAGCAACGTGAAAAACACGCAGTTCAAGTCTGGTTTAAACTTCCACTATGACGTAAGTCCATTTAAAAAGTTTACTTTTAATTTGAGTTGTTTGGGTTGATCAGAGGGATGGCATGAGGACAGAGCCACGAATCAGGCTGTGCTGAGCAGCCGTGCTCGATTGCAGGCTTCTGTCATCTGTGATTGAACCAGCTTTTGACACGTAGATAATTGGTGATCTCAGCCAAGTTCGAACGGTGACGGTGCGTCTTGCTGACCTCCAAACTGTTAAATTTCTTGTGACTTTCCCCTTGCCAAGCTGGGTTCAGGTCAGAGAAGCGCTTCTCTTTTGTTGGTTGGCTGTCCATCTTATCCTTCTCACAAATTTGTGAATCAGACCAGACACTCCCGTCCCCTTCTCAGTATCACCTGCCACCTCCGATCGTTCTCCATCTGTCATCTGACACCTCCTCTTAAGTGTTTTCATTGTTTCCCCGACTGTGGTTGGGAAGCACAGCTGGGATGTCCAGAGTTGCCACTCACCCCTTGTTCGTTTACTTTGGTCCCGCACGGTTATTTGGTGAATAGTCTCAATTAAATGTATATGTGAAAAAGAGATATCGATTATTTTAAGGTCACGGACACAGTGTTTCAAAAATGTCTTCTGTCTTGCAGATCATGGTGTCACACTTTGATGGCGAGCCACTCACGGCCCAGGAGCGAGGCACAAAGCTCGCAATAACGGTGGCTCAGGACACCTCAGGTGGAATCTCTGAGGGTTGCTGGCTTCCAAGCGGATCCCCCACCATCGTGGAAAATAAATGGAACCTCACGATCCCTTCCAGCGGCATCGTTTCCTTTCAAGTACCAACGTTTAACACGACCCGCATGCTCGTCGTGGAGGTAATCCACGTCCCCCCGTCTGCACCTCTGTTGAGCGGCTCGATGCTCCGTGACGCATTTATTCCTCAGCGCTCGCCCCACCTAGTTGCAGAGCACAGGCCCGAAGGCCCAAGATGCCAACAGCTCTATAGAAAAAGAGTTGTCTTAAAATAAGAACGTTACACGTACTTTGAACAAGCTTATTTATGAGAGATTGTGAAAACGAGTCGATGAGTGGAAATGTCAAAGTGGAGCAGTGAGAGCGAAGATCCAGAGAGAGCAGTGACATGCCTCGCAGTGTGGTACTTGGGCGATTGAGTGGCTTGTGAGCCGCAGTGTGGTGGTGGTGGCTGAATGAAGCGCGGATGGTTAAGCGGGGTGTCGAGAACAATGTTGGGTTTTGTTGCACTGCCCTTTGTTCTCCATGACACCCACTGCACCCATCTTGGTGCCCATGGTGCTCACTATTCCAGGCACCATGCACTGAGATCCCCCACGATGCATCTTGATTTGTTTTTTTTTTAATCTCTGAGGTTGTTAACCCTCGTCCAACTCCTGCTGTTTTTGCTAACAGTGCAACTGCTGTGTTTGTCTTTTTGCGCAACAAGGCACGATATAAAAAGGTTGTATTTTGTACTACCATATGGCTGGATGGCAATACTCTCGACAACGACGGCTTGCAGATCACCACCAATCAGTCCGTCGCCACGGTGAGAATATCTCGCCACGTGCGAGACTGCCACGCGTCCCACCGTGCTAATGCTGCCACACGTCCTGGTGTGGCTGAGTGCTGGCGGGGTCAGGGAAGTCCATCCAGATCACCCCCACCCCCACACACTGCCCCCGAGCTAAGAGATTGCAAAGTCAAGATGTTATCTCTGTCACAAGACATGTTTTGCCCTAATGCCCGACCCGCAATAGCTGTAAGAGGTGGGAGACCCGCGTGGTGACACGGCGACACGGTAGCGCAGTGAGTCACGCTCCTGTCTCACAGCAAGAAGGTTCTGTGTTCCCTGAGATATTGTAACTTACTTATCCCTACCCGCTTTACATTTGTTAAATGGAACTAAATCGCTTAAGCGTTCCCCTGCCAGCTAAAATAAAACTGACGATATGAGTGGTGGTCGGGGCCAATGTCAGGCCACTCCTTGTGTGGGTGGGACTAGTGACCGAGTGGATGTGGTGATATAAAGTGGACAGGATCATTGACTGATCGAGGGAATTTCAGCTCGGTGTTTCGGCCGAGCCTCCCACGATTTCGATGATTTTTAACGACATGTCTTCCCGAGCGGCAGAACTGATGCGAGTGACGGAAATGTCGCGCTGCTGCTGCTGCCACTGGACGCGGTTGATGCGAGAGGATTATGCACAGACATTCATTCCCGTTTGGTCCCCCTCTGACCGCAGGCCTGTTGTGTGCCGTGTTTCCAGGTCGGTAACGCGATTACCTTTCACGTGGAATCCGTGAATCCCATCGCAGAGGTTTTATACCAGGTAACGCATGCTATCCACACGGCTATTACCATGCAAGGATCGGGCAGATGCAGAAAGTCTCATGTGTGTGCGAGTCTACAGGTGTCGTGGATCACTGCGTGAGACTCCTGCTCGTCACCTGAATCTATTGCCTTCCTTGCGCTCTCACCTCCAGCATTTGAACCTTTTTTGTTGCAGACCTCAGTCAACCTTCACTCAATTGGAGGTTGCTTGTTCTCCTCGACGGACAATTGTCTGGACGATGGCTGCTTTTCTAAGCTTTTTTTCTGTATAGCCGTGTCGAGCGTTTGAACTTCCCTCCTTCGCAATGTTCTGCCTCCTACGTTGAAGGCATCTTTAGGCGTTCGGCTGATGTTGAATACGCCTCCAATGTGGGTGGGGAAACGTCACAAAGGATAGGAGAGAAGCGCTTGACGCGGCTATCCTGAAAGAACAGCTTTGAAAAGCAACCACCATACATCGAGCCGTGAAAAGGCTCCACCAATAAATTGTCCGGAACCCTTTCGCCACCGCCTGTGCAGTTGACTCCTAGCTTCTGTTCAAGACCGGGCTCAAAACTTTCCACTGATCCTCTCCTTTTCTAAATACCCCTCTATCTCACTTTACATATAAACCATCCATACAGGGTTTTACAACACGTTGAGATGTGCGCACATGTAGACACCGCGCCCTCTGTCGGTCGGGATTAACCCCCCCCCCCCGCGACTCTCTACAGGATTAAGCGGGTATTGATAATGAATGAGGGCGGCGCGGTGGCCCAGTGGTTAGCGCTGTCGCCTCACAGTAAGAAGGTCCCGGGTTCGAATCTCGGCTCGGGTGCCTTTCTGTGTGGAGTTTGCATGCTCTCCCCGTGTCCGCGTGGGTTTTCGCCGGGTACTCCGGTTTCCTGCCACAGTCCAAAAGCATGCTGCTGCATAGGTTAATTGGCTCGCAGGCTAAATTGCCCCGCAGTGCCCGGCGATGGACTGGCGTCCCATTGGGGGTGTATCCCTGCCTTGCGCCCTGTGTCTGCCGGGATAGGCTCCGGCTCACCGCGACCCTGTATAGGACTAAGCGGTTTCAGACAATGAGATGAGATGATAATGAATGAATGAGGAAACACGTGGCGTTCCGTCTCGTTCGGAAAAGAGGTCTTCACCATAAATCAGCGGTACTCAACCTGGCAGCCAGGTATCGGGAGTGAGCGCATGAACGCAGCATTGACGTGAAAGCGGCGGCGGCGGCGGGAGTGTCCACGTGGGCTGAGAAGAAGAGCGCACTTTGCTGAGACCTCGGTGCGGTTGCTCTGCGGCAGGTGGTGGCGAAGGGCCAAGTGGTGGAGTCCGGCACGGCGACTACGCCGTGGTTGTCGCTAATGCCGTCGCGAGCCTGGGGACCTGTGGCCCACGTCATCGCGTACGTTGGCACGAGTACCGAATCGATCATCCACGACATGGTCTCGCTCCCACTGCAAGGTTACATAAACAAGGTGTGTGTGTGTGTGCGTGCATACGCGCACGCACATTGATGAGGAGTGTCTCTGGCTTGACGCTTGGGCTCTACGGGAAATCACCAGAGAAACGAGAGAGGCAAGGGTTCTGGGGACTCATTGTCCACGTTTGGTCGGCGGCACGTGTAGCACTGAGCGATTGTCTGAAGAGTGACTGGCTTGCCAATTAAGCGGCTAAAGCCACCAAATGTCTCCGCTAACGTCGCGAGGAGAGGAGAGAGAGCCATCGACGCGGCTGTCCCGAGAGAGCAGCTTTTCGAAGCAATCATCATAACCCCGAACCATCCGATTATTCCGCCTGACGTTTGTGAGATATTCGACCGCGTTTTGTCTCCAG
Organism: Mordacia mordax; assembly: GCA_036362905.1. Classification (NCBI taxonomy): domain Eukaryota; kingdom Metazoa; phylum Chordata; class Hyperoartia; order Petromyzontiformes; family Petromyzontidae; genus Mordacia; species Mordacia mordax. The sequence continues at coordinate 1,885,223 of JAZEWT010000030.1, forward strand.
TTTTAACGTGTTTCTGAAATCATGATCAAATCGTGATGCAAATATACCTCTGGTGGAACTAATGGGAGTGGGTGATGCCAATACACATTGAGATGGCCATTACTTGTGTGGGTGCATCTCGGGGCTGAGTCGGCGTTGCTGTGTGCAAAGGGAGTGGTGCGGACGGTACTGATAAAGGAATGGGCTGTCTGCTTCACAAGTCGTGGCTACAATTTGGCAGCTTTACCTTTAATGACTTTTGGTGAGAGCCTGGAGTGACCTTTGTGGTGTTGGTTGTGGTGTTGGCGGTATTTGTGGTGGACGTGAGGCACTGTGACCGCGTTTGTACTGTTCTTACAGGTGGATGTGACTTGGCAGAAAGCCACAGCTATGTCAGAAGAGTTGGTGAACCTTTTGGTCGAGGTCTCTGATCCAGAGTCGTTTGTTGGAGTCACTGCGTCACCGACTGAAGGAGCAGTGAGTGTGGACGTAGAACATATGGTGAGGAAACATCATCATCGTGATCCATGGTTGAAGGACTCCTATGCCAAACCCCCTCCCCCCCCCCCCCAAATAAAAATGTTGTTGCTGATTTTTCCGTTCTAATGTCGTTGTTGTTGACGTGCCTTTATCTCCGCCGCTATGTGCAGCGCTTTGTGGCCCTCGGGTGAAAAGCGCTCTGTAAATACAATTATTATTATTATTGCCATGAGACCTTCTGAAGCGAATTACCTGCAGCACTCTGGCTGGAGATAGTTCGCGTCCTCTTGATGCAACTTGGTTCGTAGCTTTTCCCACCAGCAATTGTAATTTCGAACAAGAGTTTCTGCAGTTTTTTTTCTCACAAATCCTTTTATCTCAAACGTAATTTCCAGCACGCACGTCTCTCTGCTTGTTTGCACACTTTTGATATCTGGTTACATTTACATGAGAGGGTGTTCTGCTTGTGTAGTTCTCCACACAATAATGGGAAGTTCAGCGTCAAGTTGATATACTTTAACCACGTGAGAACTCAAGAGGCCAGGATGAGTTTCATTTGCAAGTGACCCTGGGGATTAGTCTGCAGTTGTGCAATCCCAGTTGAGAAACTTGAAGTATATCTTTTGGCTCAAGCTCCCTCCAACCTCTCCGAACTTGAGCCGAGAAAGTTCAACGAGATCGCATTAACCGCGAGGAGATAACTTCAGCGGCGTGTCACTCAGCGTCGCCTTGCAGCGGAAACCACCATGACAGTGGTATATGTTGTGGTTGACACGACAGCCACGGAGACACACGCATACACGGCGTGCGTGAACACGAGTCACGGCTCCCGGAGGTTTGTGTGCGCACGTGAGTTTTAAATTAGAACGTCGCGATGGAGGGAGAGGGAGCGATTGACGCGGCTGTCCCGAGAGAAGCAGCTTTTTGAAGCAATCATCAGAGCTATGTTCGTTCGTGGCTCTGCCTGTAACGTGAGGTTGTGATAACTCCCCTTAATTTGTTTTAGAAAAAATAATATACTCGCTTAAAATTCATATCTCGATAAGGGGCTTTGTCCAAGAGTAAACTTGGCAAATTAATCTAAGAGTTTGACATAAAACTTGACAGATAATTGATGACATCTGAGAAGATGGACAGACCTTTTTGGTCAAGGTGGTAATGTTACACGACATGCATGTGCTTGGCCTTCCGGTGAGGCTGTCGTGTATAACTTCACAAGCTGGTGCCGGCTCGTCTCGTGGCTCATGCACAAGCGTCATCAACACTGAGCATTCAGCTCTGAGGATGAACGTGCACCGCCGCGTGATTCCATGAGTGCGCTTGTTTTTGAATCTCTCTCGTTTAGCACTGCCTAGAAAAGGAAATGTAACCACCAATTAGCTGTGCTTGCGAATGCCCCAGTTTGTGACGAAACATCTACCGTTGTGTTGCCTCGTCCCACCATCAGGTACTGAAAGCGCTGGAACCTGACGTGCCAGACTGGATATTTGTGAAATTCGAGGTAAGGCGACTTTACCGTACGGCAAATCGCCGCTCGCGATCACAGGATCCCCCCCCCCGCTCCATAGGTTCACTGACGCAGCAGAAGCAATTCGGAGGGGCAGCGTCGTCTTCTGCAACAAGCGTCGAGCTAATTTAGGTTTCGCTGCACAACTTCTGCCGACCTGCGCCTGCTCGGGAACATTTATTCCTTCCTTGTTTGTTGAAGAATTTTTATTCTTTTCTTCGCTTACTTTATGTCCTAAAATGTATTGCTATTATTTGACTGTCAGTTGAACTGTTCTGATTTTGTTGTTGACATGCCGTTCCTCCACAGCTCGGATTTGTAAACAAAAAATCCTAAAAACGTTATTGTTGCTGATTTTCCGTTCTTATGTCGTTGTTGTTGACATGCCGTTCTCTTCGCAGCTCTGTGACCCTTCGCGTGAAAAGCGCTTTCTAAATGAAATTATTATTATTATTAACATCATACCCACTTAGCAGTAGAAATAACGGACAGTGGGAGTGATACTCTGAAACCCGATCCCCACCCCCGCCTCCCTCCATCCAGTAGTGTAAATGTGCAGTCGTAGTGTAAATGTGAACCATCAAGTTTTATTCGTGTTCAGGATCACACACGGTGGGGTAAAGTGTGGGTAACTCCCATGTCTTCCAAGACGTCTGGAGCATGGCAAAGTAGGCCAACCACTCTTCTGAGGGGCTCGAAACCATTCCTCTAGTCGAGGTGTCTCTTCCAGCCTTGGTATGGTGGACTCAGCTGGCTTGCTGAATGTGCGGCAGGATTTAAAACTCGTCTGGCTGTCGTGCGGTGAGACTGAACCAAAGCACCGTTGTCTGGAACATAAGTCCACGGGGTTGCCCAATTCACGGCAGCAGCGTCTCATGTCCACGACTATCGAGCGATGGTACATCATCGTTGACCGTTTGAGCTGCTACTCTCTCCCCACAGGCGGCCGGCCTGGCGTTCAAAACGGATGGAATGTTTTCACATCGGTGGGGTGAGTAAGGCGGTGGTGAGGTGGTAGCCTTATCGCTTTTCTCTTTGTGCCACTCGCTTCTGTCACACATCCTCTACAGACAAATGTGGACGCTGATCGGACTTGTCTGGAACAAAATCAACCCCAAGTTCGTTAGGGTTTTGGGAAATAAAACAAGCGTCACAAACGTTTGCTTCCCTCCACCACCGAAATGTTTCTTCCGATTGCACTGTTGGTATTGCAGCGAGATGAAGCATGCATTTGGATCTCTGAAAGAGTGGATCAGCCTTTCATGGCCCTCAGAAGCGGATGTCACAGAGCTACCGCTGAGTTCCCTTCAAGCGACAGTCGTGCTCACAGAGACCTTGCGTACTGATGTGTTGATTCTCACAATCGGATGGAGAAAGGGCTTTTATGGGGCAGGTGAGGGCCCATGAGATGTAGCGTTGGATCAGTGATAACCTTGTCTATCCTCGTCATTCTCTCCCCTGCAGAAAGCTTACGTCAACTGCAGAATAATGCGAGGATGCAGGTGGTCGCTTGGCCTAGCTCTTCCGAGTCTTGGTTCTGGCAGACGCGCGTTCTCGGGTAGGTTCTAAACCAGTGGTTCTTAACCTGGGTTCGATCGAACCCCAGGGGTTCGGTGAGTCAGTCTCAGGGGTTCGGTGGAGGTCAAGACACACACCTCACTCATATGATTCGTGATGACACGCCCCGCTTGGCCATCACTGGCTGCAGGTGATCACATTTTATTTTTCCAATAAAGAAGGGTTCGGTGAAACGCGCATATGAAACTGGTGGGGTTCAGTACCTCCAACAAGGTTAAGAACCACTGTTCTAAACCGAGCACGTCGTGGCGGGTGTATATTAAATATGCGTACGATCCATCAACCCTCGGTGAGCCGTTGACCCTCATTTCCTCCATTGTGCTGGACTACAGGTGTGTGTAGCCACCACCACCCAGCTATCATAATCATGATGATGGTGCGGTGGTGACATCTGCACCTCACAGAAAAAAAAGAGTCCTGCCTGAGGCAATTCGATTTTTGCCGTGGGTGCCTTTACGTGCGCAGTTTGTGCATTCTCCCCCTGTTATGTATGGGTTTTCTCTGTGTTCTCTGGTTTCCTCTGATCGCTAGTAAACACACTAAATTAACTGGCTAGTAACATCGTCATATACAGGACGCAGTGGCTGGTGGGTTGGCGCTGGTCAACCGCGTGGAGTCCTTCACCTCTCTGCAGTCTCCTCCTCATGCCTCCGAGTCCGTTCTCTCTTCGAATGAATACCTTTCACATTGAACACATATTGTGCGCGTTATAAATTCTAATTGAAATTGAACTTGATCACCTCGCATGAAAGATTCATGAACCAACTCATGGCAGCTAATTTTCACAATGGAATCAACAAGGGAGTGAATCACCTATGTCCCAAATGAACATTTGGCAGAGACGCTTATCCGTGGATGGGCGCCTTGAGGTCACGTTGAGACTGACCTTATTTTTCTTGTCCAGGTCCAACAGGTGGACCAGGTTCACGGACACCACACCAAAGACCACCAGGATGTGGCAGGGCTATGCCCTGTCCATGTCAAACACAAGTGGCCTCGGCCTAGGACAGACCATCACCCCGGTACAGTGTATGCTCGGGTACCCTCAACGCTACATTCGCACACAGCCGCTGCTCGGAATCGCTATCTCAACTGTAAATCCAGCCGCCGGCTTGGTAGGAGGGAGATAGTGGGCCCACTCGCACCTCGAAACCCAGAGGCTTGAAGGGAGACCCGAAGGCCCGCGGCAGCCACGGGTTCACGTTGTGATCTACGGTGCGCGTGGTGCGGTGTGTGCGGTGCCCGCCGTTCACATGCCGTGTCACGTGACCATGACTTTGCACGCACACGAGGCTCGGGAGCATTGTCCCTGCGATGTGGCCGTCCACATCAGCAGGCGTTTGCTCCAAGACAACTTCATTCATTTGGCTGTGTGTCGAGTGGAGGACGGTTTGCGATACACATCGGCATCATGGTAATGCAGACGTTCACTACATAAGTACACCTTGACAACGAGCCTAATGAGATCTCTCACGTCGGAGGCTAAACGTTACAAGGGAGACAGACGGAATGCTCGACACGGCTATCCCAAAAGAGCTGAGCTTGAAAGCAATTCTCATATTGGCACTGAATTCGCATGACCTGGCACACAATTCAATTGTGAGTCGTTTTTCATTGTTGATAGAGCTGTTGTTAATGTTATTGTTCGTTCTGTTATTGGTGAGACATGGTGGTCTTGTTGATATTGTTGTTGACTTGGTGGGATAGATGGTGTTGTTGACGTAGCGGTGTGGGTGTTGTTGTTGTGGTGTGCGTGGTGTTGTTGTGGTGGTGGTGTGCGTGGTGTTGTTGTTGTTGACGTGGTGGTGTGCGTGGTGTTGTTGATGTAGCTGAAGGTGTTCTCACCGCTGCACGTGTCGATGAACGTTCCGAGAGCCGCTACCCTGGGGGAGGAGTTCATCATCGAGGTGACCGTCACCAACCAGCAGGAGGAGGACGACGCTGAGGTACTGCAGGGGTGGGG
>JAZEWT010000030.1:1895228-1924568 GCA_036362905.1 Mordacia mordax
CGCACTAGTCACTGCAGAACACACAAATCCCCTTCCTCCACCTATCTCTACAGTATACACCACACACACGCACTAGTCACTGCAGAACACACAAATCCCGTTTCTCCACCTCACCTATCTCTACAGTATACACTACACACGCACTATGCACACTGCACTTGTCACTGCAGAACACACAAATCCCGTTCCTCCACCTATCTCTACAGTATACACTACACACACGCACTATGCACACTGCACTAGTCACTGCAAGACACACAAATCCTGTTCCTCCACCTATCTCGATTCTGGGCATCCTCAAGGGTGAGAGACCCATTCTTGTCGTGTCACCCTTCTCTACCTTCACGCTTCCTCGCTCAGTCTCCCTCGGGGCCTCGTTCCCCCACCTGCGTCAGTGCATCGCTCCGTGTTACTTGTGAGTGTGAATGTGTGTGTCTGGTGGACTACTGAACCATTCTGAAATTACTGTTTTGCCCTCGATAACGAAAAGGTTTTACACTCCGGCCCTCAACCCCCTCACGTGTCGTGAGACCACCTTGCTGGTCGCCGCAGCCGCTCGTAACCGCGCGTGTGAGCACACGGCGTTGTCTCTCCGGGTCTCACTCGCCTGGCCATTCGTGATCGTCGCAGGAAACCTAATGGGGCCCTCGCTGTGTGGGCTCGAGGACCTGCTGCATATGCCGTATGGCTGCGGAGAGCAGACCATGATCTTCTTGGCTCCTGGGATCTACATCCGCATCTACTTGGAAATTACGCTGCAGATCACACCCTCCATCACAATAACGTCACAGACCTACATGACATCAGGTGACTGGGGCCTGGGTTGAGGGAGGGCATGGGGGGCGTGAGGGATAGGGGGGCTGGGGCATGGGTGGTGGTGGGCGTGGTGGGCTTGCGGACACGTGCGCACTAACAGACTGACCTCTCTGCCTGTCAGTGTGTGTGTGTGGGGGAAGCATTGGTGTAGCGGTGACAACGCTGCGTTATTAACCCGGCGACCCGATTTTGATTACTGCTCACGGCTAACATTGGTGACGGATGTTTAAACTGGTTTTGGGCCTCCTCGAGGTTAACTCAGCCTGCAACGAATACTTGGTGTCATGTGTAAATACTGCCACTGGGGAGACAAAGGCAGCCAAGCATGGTGTGGCCACCCGCCCCCCAAGTGCCGTGTCAGTTTTTAAATGTGCTAACAGTACTTGCCTCTCACAAAGGTTTTCACGGCTCGATGTATCGCCTGAAGATGGGAAGTGAAACGTCACGAAGGAGAGAGAGGGAACGCTTGACAGAGCCATTGCGAACAAAAGAGCTATGGAGAGCAATTCTAAGTACTTGCCTTAACAATCTGTTTAGGCTAAACAGGGGATGTTTGTCTCTGTGTAGGCTACCAGCGTGAGCTCAACTATATGAGAACCGATGGGTCCTTCAGCGCCTTCGGGAACTCGGACGCCGTGGGCAGCACATGGCAAGTGATGACGTCTCACAGCGTGGGATACTTGGGGCGGAGCGACCCACCACTTCATTAGATTAACGTCGATGTTCTGAGCCTGCGAGACGCTCATCCAGTCGAGTCAAGATTAACCCCTTTTGATGTAACATGTTTTGTAACGTGCGCAAGACGGAGCAGTGGGCAGTTGGTTAACACACTGCGCTAACAATCCCCATGTCCCAAGTTCTCTTCCCAGCCACGGCAAACATCAGGGGCAAGTGGCATCTGACTCGGCCCTGAGTGTGGCGATGTACGATCAAACAACCCCTGGGGTTGACATGCTATTAGGTGCCTTCATCCAGCAGTGGATTGACCAAGGAACTGTACATTCATTTGGCTCTATAGGCCGCTAAATTCACCGTAATGTAATTTTTTTAAACGTTGCATAATATATCGCATCCGCTGCCTTGCACGGTGCCGATTCGCTGCGTCGATATTCGCTTATCGCGACACCCGCCGCTCACGCCTCTCCTCCACCCCGTCCCGCGCCGTCTCCCCTGTCCAGGCTCACGGCGTTCGTCCTGCGCAGCTTGCTGCAGGCTCAGCGCTACATCTCCGTGGACCAGCAGGTGATCTCCAAGGCCCGCAACTTCCTCTTGAGTGCCCTGAAGCCAACCGGGGAGTTCGTGGAGCACGGCTACGTCATCCACAAGGGGCTGCAGGGCGGCTCGGCGGGGCCGCTCAGTTTGACGGCGTACACACTGCTCGCGTTCCTGGAGGACCCCATGGTAGGTGGCGCGTCAAGGTGGGCGAGCTGTGTAGAGCGAGCGCCGCTCTGGAGAGAGAGAGAGAGACACGTGGTGAGCGGACTCCCGCCGCGTGTTTACTGGTGGTGCTCAGCGGCATTCGCGGTGGTGCACGGCGGGCCCCGCAAAACAGATGTCTGCTGGTCGGGCTCCCACTGCCTCGCAACGTCTCATCTCATCTCATTATCTGAAACCGCTTAATCCTATATAGGGTCACGGTGAGCCGGAGCCTATCCCGGAAACACAGGGCGTAAGGCAGGAATACACCCGACGACGGGACGCCGGTCCATCGCCAGGCATTGCGGGACAATTTTAGTCTGCGAGCCAATCAACCTATCCAGGAGCATGCTTTTGGACTGTGGGAGGAAACCGGAGTACCCGGCGAAAACCCACGCGGACACGGGGAGAGCATGCAAACTCCACACAGAAAGGCACCCGAGTCGAGAGATTCGAACCCGGGACCTTCTTGCTGTGAGGCGTCAGCACTAACCACTGCGCCACCGCGCCGCCCTGCCTCGCAACGTTTATTCGTTAACTCGCAGCCAATAATCATCGTTCACAATTTATTTTTGTTTTGGGCAACTTGGTGATGACCTGACCAAATGACTGTCGGAAATCCCTTCACCACCTGACCATAGCCATGCAACAACCACCTAATTTATAAGTCATAATGACTTCCTGCATCTTGTCCCGACGGCCGTTTGATTTCATTCTAAACAAAAAGTCGCTTTCTAATTGTTTTTAAATGTGGTTGTGAGATTCATTTTTCACCTTACGTGGTCATTAATAATTCATAATTTGCTTGTATAAGTAACGATTGCATTTGCTTGGCTTGTTAGGTACTGGATATTATTACAACAGCAATTCGGCCAGATCATTATCATGTAGTTTAATAATAAATAATAATGACATTAATTGGTGCTTGACTGATTCGACGCCACCAGGATGGGTACGGGGCCGGAGTAGCGAGTGACCAGATTCTCCGTACAACACACAACCAACCACAAGGTGGAATGACGATGACCGCGATAGTCACGGTCGTCGCGCAAAACGCTTCTCCGTTTCTGTTGGCGGTGATCGAGCGTCGCTGCCGCCGCCGCCGCCGCCGTTGTTTCCGCCCTTTACGACAGGCCAGCCAAGCGATGGTCGCAAGCGCCGTCACATTCCTGGAGGCGAATATCGACGACGGCGGCCCCGCGGCGAGCCTGCCGCTGGCGATCATCGCGTACGCCCTAACACTCGCCAATAGCAGCAAGGCAGCCGCCGCGCTCGTGCTGCTCGACGCGCGTGCCACTGCTCAAGGTGAGGCACTGCGGCAGCTCCCGTCCCCGCAGGACACGCGCTACCGTTCAAGACGAGGGACAGGAAAGAGGCAGCTTCGTTTTGCGTGACCTCTGACTTCAATCCACACGGCCCATGGATCGGAAATTATATTGATTCATCATCGCGTCTCAGCCACACCGATCAAGTGTGGAATACATTTTGAAAGCTTTCCATCCTGGCACGATTGCTCTGGGCAGTATTTTTGAGTGCAGTTGGGCCAATTCGGTGCATTTATCCGCGCAGGCGACCTCAAGTTCTGGGAGGACACGGCGTCGGGGCAGTTGCAGAACTCGTGGCAGCCAACGGCCGTCACCATCGAGGCCACGGCCTACGCGCTGCTCACTTATCTGCACCAGGGCAAGATGACCGAAGGGCTTCCTATTATGAAGTGGCTGAGTCAGCAGAGGAATCACCTGGGAGGATACTCCTCCACACAGGTAAGAGGCAAACACCTGCGTGTGTCACGGAGCACATAGGGGACACACCTCTGTTCTCCTCCACACAGGTAGAGGACACAATTGGCACACCACGTCCAGTATGTGTCTCTTGCTAGGACTTGGTCATGTGCCAGCTACTCCAGTTTACCCCATAGAGGTGCCCCACCAGCACAGGGTTCGATCCAGCAGGCACTGCGACCCTTTGCAGTGGATTTCAGTATTACTATTTAAAATCCACACAACTGAAGCTGACTGTTCCCATGCCGCTGTGTATTTACAGGACCCATGATTGGCTGAATCGTCGTTTATAAGGGAGAAACGCAACGCGTGCACACACACGCACTCGTGCACACTGGCCGTGCCGGACGTGCACGCTGCTCGCGGCAACCTCGTTGTCGCTGCCAGCAACGCGGGGAACGTCGTGAGGAACGATGCAAGCAACATGCGTGCTGATGATTGCGCGATGATCGCTGCGTCTCCTGTAGGACACGGTGGTGGCACTGCAGGCGCTGTCGGAGTATTCGGCACTGTCGCTGGGACTCACGTCCGGCTCAGTGACGGTGTCAGCAGCGGGCCTCGCTGTTCCGCGCACCATCACCCTCAGCGGTGTCAACATCACAGAGCGACACGTTGTGCAGGTGTGCCGTGCCGTTGCTCAGTAGACACTGCGGCCATGGCTTGCCTGCGCTGCCTGCGGTACAGCTGCGGTCACCAGGGTCAAACGGGAGAGCACGCAGTAATGGCGCTGCTCGCTCCAATCGGTTAAGTCTGTGGGTCTCTGTGAGTCTACGGTGTCTCTATGTGAGTTTATTTATTTAAATTCGTGGAGCGTGCAATAACGCAACCACTCGCTCTGATCGGTCAAGGACAGCATTTGGGATATTCATCAAACCTGATGCCCTCCACTGCCCTGATCACCAAACTAGACACGGACGTATCAAAACTGCCGATCGGATTGTTTGCGTATCTGGGCCTCTGCTGTGAGTCGATGGGTCTCTGTGTAAATCAATTGACGTAAATATAGTTCGGCACTTCATTCCACTAAAGCTCTATCTCTGACAGTTAAATATATCCATCCGACTGTCATGCAGTGAGGAAGGCTCTTGATGCCTTGTCTGAATGTGCTGCCTCCTGTTGTATAGAGGAGACAACACTATTTGGATTTCAGATGTAGATCTGTGTTTTCCCACGGGCCGACCTCCAACACGAAGGGCTGTATGGCTCTGCAAGAGGTCCAGAAATGTATTTGTTTCCAGACGCGACGCTAATTGCACAGTTAAAAATGATTAAATGACATATAAAAAATGTATTTCTGTTATAAAAATGGATAAACATTGAGCAGTAGTGTCAATTTGCAGATTCTCACTTTTTGCTTGCATTACAAAATCGTTTTTGAGCATAAACAAATTAAAAATTCCATTATTCTCTGCGTTTGTCCATAGATTCCCACAAGACCCAACATTATCGTGAATCTGTTCTTGCAAGGGTCTGCTTTTATCATCGCACAGGTACTGAGCCCCCCACGGTGTGTGTTAATCCAGCACCGACGTGAATGCGCGTTTCATGGAGAAAGGGGACATTTATAGACGGAGACAGTCAAAGAAGAGAGGACGAGGTGAAAGAGCCTAGACCTAAACTGGGGCAAGGCGTCGACAGCACAGGTGGTTGGGGGAAGGACGTTTCAGAGAGTCCGGACAGAAGAGCAGAATGAGATCGGGATTTTGGGGCGGGCTTTCGATTGTAGGCGATAAATTTGGCAGCAACATCATCTTCATTTGATGCGAGAGGTCTGTGGGGGTTGTGCAAGTGAGAGCTGCAGCTGTCAAGTGGGGATGTGGTGATGAAGGATGGGGTTAGGTATCGACTTGCGTAAGGAAATACACGCGGGAGATGTTGTGCAGATGCTTTGGGATCCTGCAGCATCGAAATATTTGGGAAGAGCATGAGAGCTCAGGATCAACGCCTCCCAGGTTCTGCTGTTTGCCCATGTGGTGTCAGGGTTCAGTGGGTACACCATCAAACGTGCTCCAAAAACAATTTCTGCTTGATGCTCGCCACGGGCCCGCAGCCCCACCTGGCGCAGTGAGATTACGCGCGCGCGTACGTCACCTGCAGTGCACTTGTCGCGAGCGACCGCGCTCTCTTCGCAGCTCAACGTTTTCTACAACACGCGCAACGTGGCAATGCGGCGCAGCGTCCGCAGTGCCAGTGCCGCTGGCCCGGACTACAAGCTGACCGTGCAGCTTAACGACAACCTCGCCAACGGTTCCGTCGGCGAGCAGCTGCTGCTCACGGCGTGCACCAGGTATGCGTGCTGGGCGGGGGCCTCTTTCCACTGCAGAACTGATCTGTGCCGAGGCCACGAGGGTCGGGCACGTCTCAGGAGGCTCTAGCTTGCCTTTTCAATGAGGAAGCTGCACTTTGTAGCTGATGCCAGGAGCACTGCACATGTGACGTCAGTGTCACATATTTGAGGCGTGCCTACTGACGTAGGATGATAGTGAATCCCGCCGCTGGCCCTGCTGGGTATCAGGCCAGATTCAGGTGTTGAGACTTAAATGTATGCATTGGTTTTTGCTCATGGAGCAATAGAAACAGACAGCGCCAACCACACCATGAGGGTCCCATAATGGCTCAGCGCAGATGTACCACTGAAAATGTACTCGCACATGCTGTCGATTATAAGCCGCTCTGGAAAGTCATGTGCACCTCAATATTGTATCTTGTGTCCATAAACCTATACAAATCTGACAAGGTAAAGATCCTCCATGTAGCCCTGATAGACTGTTGGTGCAAGTGCTATTCGTGAGGATCTGTGAAGGCCAGAGTAGCACATGTGGGGGTGGGTGACCAGCAGCACGACCGGTCTTTGTCTTTCTCCTGGCGAGTCTTGTCCACGCTGGTGGTTGGTCATGGCGTGTCCACGTCGCGCTGTTGGGTTTACTCTGTGTGTCTTCACTCTCCCGTGATTCCCTGTCCCGCCACCAGCTGGATGGGTGATGACGAGTCGGGTATGGCACTCATGGACGTAAACCTTCTCAGTGGCTTCGTGGCGGCCAAAGACCACATCCAGGTGGACGAAAACCTCAAGCTGGTGGAGGAAACTCCGGGGAAGCTGCACCTCTACTTCGTCAATGTACGATCACGAATACGCAGGGCACTGCACGCAGCGCGTTCCGAACGGCACGCTGTGCACGGCATGTTGCACACGGAGAGTGGCAAGCGGAGCGTAAGATGCACTATACAGTCCTGCAATTGAACTTGCAACCTCAAGATTGCAGTTCTCCGCTTCTTCACCTGGCCAATCACAACACGTTCGTTAAATCTCAGTCAGAGAAAGCTGCTGTGACATCGTTACACCGCTCAGTCACCATGCGCAGGCTTGAGGTCGTGGATATCTCAAGGTCGTGGATATGTTGAGGTCTTTGACACGCTCGATTGCTTTAAGCAAGCAAAGAAAAACAAGTGAGATATTGGGTGTTGATGCGCGTGTTTCTGGTGACGTTTCCAGCTGACGGACAGCCTCACGTGCGTGAACATCTCACAGTACCGCACAGCATTCGTCTCCAACGCCATGAATGGTGCGGTCACCGTAAGCGATTACTACGAACCGAGTGAGTACATTCTCCTAAGGTGGGGGTGGTGGTGCAGGGTTAACACTCACGCCTCAATGTAAGCTTAACATTTGGTTCCATTCACGACTTCGGTGCCTTTCTGTACCGAGGTTCGACATTCTTCTGCAGTCCTGTTTAGGTTTCCTCCCATTGCATGAAGAAAATGCAATGTTTTGTAACTGGTAATGCCCAAAGATCCGAGGCTGAACATTTCTCTGTAAATTACTTGAATGGGCTTTGCACAGAGTGGTGTCTGAAAAAGAGTCTTGAAACTCTGAATATAATGGTAAGTTATCATCATCAGCCATGACCATTGCACTGCTGGATACGATGGTCTTCTAAAGACATTATCTCACCATCCTGTCATTTAACAATCAATCCAGCATCTGCATGGGAGCTGATTTCACCACTCCATCTCCACAGCGGATGTCCCCTCGAGCACATTCTCTTCTTCGGTTGCCACCCCATAGCTGGTCTCGACCACAGACCGATGCGCCCTCACGGCCGACACAGCGTCGCTGAATCGCGTACCGATCGATGGGCCCCTCGATGGTGCCGTTTGCTCTAACGCCGCTCCCTGTCGCCATTCCCAGGGCGGAGGGTGCAGCAGGAGTACTCGTCAGTGCAGCTCTCCAAGCTCACGACGTGCTCACTGTGCGGCCCAGACTGCACGAGGTGTCGGAGCAACGTCAAGGGCGGTGCTGTTGCGACGTCACTGCCTCCGACGCTGCTTGCCGTGGCCCTGCTCGCTGCCCTCGGACAGGCCTTGCGTGCTCTCTGAATGTTGCTGGCCACTCAGCGTTTGAGTTCATCGGGCACGTATCAGTAATTACAGTAATTGCAATGTACGTCGTAAATGTATCGTGGTGTTTTAACGCCGTGATGTGCTATTGATCGTGAATGTTATAGCCATTAATTGAAGGTTTAGCCTTATGTGATTTCTTATTATTGTGTTGCAATTTTCTTCCTCTTTTTAAGTTTTGTGGATGTTTAATACTATAGTTAGTCGATTGGCGGGTTCTCTGTGGTGGGCTAATGTGTGGGTAGAGGATTAACGATTGAGGCAAAGCTTCAGTTTTGCTTGATCTGCATTTCGTGATGTTAGGGTGACTGTGTTGGGGCAGTGAGGTGGGGTGAACATTCTAACCAGACCTGGTCACGGTTTAAGTAGGTGGAGAGAGCTATGCGCTGTGCTACAGGAAAAGAAAAAACATTTGATCAACAACCTTGTTCGATCCACTGCTAAACGAAGAACTTAGTAAAACTGGCATGATGTCGTGGTCCTGTAGCAATCCATCTGGCACCTGCACACGAGCGGACTGCATCGGTCCGTGTGTGCTTGGGTCGGGCCGTCGTGTGCTAGTGACTCCACTCGCTGGCAGCCTCTTGGCTGAGCGTTAAACGCAGCTGCCTCTCAGCAGCAGCAGCAGCAGGAGCGTCCTCGCCGTACGTCTGTGTTCGTGCTTCACATGACGATCCTGGTTGTCGCTCACTGCCAACAATTGACGATTATCTGAACCGGTTCTGTGACTGCCTCAGGCTGACTCAGCCTGAAATGAGCACCTGGTGGGGTGTGCAGGCATCAGCACTGGGGCGTGGTGCTAGCCACCCACCCACTCTATCTGAGCCTCGGGTGAAAGGCGCTTTATAAATGCATACATCACTATGAGCGCTGCTGAGCTTTATATGCGCACGCTAATAGAATTTCAACCGACCGTCTGATTATACGGGGGATATTTGTCTTTCTTTTGTCTGTAATTGGAAATATTTTTTAACGCGTAGCCTTACCCAGCACGCAGTGAGATTGTGAGTTCCATCCCCACCTCAGGCACGCCTGCTGTATATTTCGAGTTCATATTGCTCTGTAATAATGCTGTAATAATAAACATCTATCTATACGCCCGTGTGGTCGAGTGTATTTTTACGTGGATCCTCCGGTTTCCCCTCCACATTTAGAAACCTGCAGTTGGAAGACGTGGCTGCTCATTTCCCACACGTGATGGTATCAGCAATTGTGGTGAGCGATTATGTGTGGCCGCGTCGCCTATGACCAAGAGCCGTGAATATGTTCAGTTTAGTATAAGTACCCGGCGAGCTAGAGCCTATCTCGGCAGACACAGGGCTAAACACAGGATATGACGCCAGTACATCGCAGCAGGGAATTTGGGGGCAATTTGCTCAGCAGGCCAATTAACCTCGGCAGCAGCGTGTCTTTGGACGGTGGGAGGAAATTGGAGTACCCGGCAAAAACCCACGCGGATACGGGGGAAACCACAAACGCCAATCAGAAAGGAACGGAACTCGGGAACGGAACTCGGGAACCGAACCCGGGACCTTCTTGTTGTGAGGCGACAGCGCTTCTCACTGGGCCACCGCGTCGCCCCGCTGAAAATAGTCTCATCTCATCTCATTATCTCTCATCTCATCTCATTATCTGAAACCGCTTAATCCTATATAGGGTCACGGTGAAGCCGGAGCCTATCCCGGAAACATAGGGCGTAAGGCAGGAATACACCCGACGACGGGACGCCGGTCCATCGCCGGGCATTGCGGGACAATTTTAGTCTGCGAGCCAATCAACCTATCCAGGAGCATGCTTTTGGACTGTGGGAGGAAACCGGAGTGCCCGGCGAAAACCCACGCGGACACGGGGAGAGAACATGCAAACTCCCACACAGAAAGGCACCTGAGCCGAGATTCGAACCCGGGACCTTCTTGCTGTGAGGCGTCAGCGCTAACCACTGCGCCACCGCGCCGCCCGCTGAAAATAGTGTTTAATGATAACATAATAGTAAGACTGTGTGTCGACTGTGATTCAGGTAGAGAAGACGAGACCACTAATAGCTAACAGTAAACTACTGTTACCATCATCGAGACTGATTCAAACGGTGCACGCATTCGAAATATCGTAGTTTGTCCTTTCAAACCGTTTGCAAAAATCTATATTCGTGATATTTGACAATTTAACCTACTTGCGAATAAATGCACAAACATCCTTTGGAAAAATAAATGACCAAGACGACTCTCAACCTGGGCCAATAATATATTTCTTACGTAACTGGGTGTGGATTGTTATGAAATGGCTTAACAGCTGACGGAACACCATCGTATGAGTGCCTTTACCACCCCATTCTGACCCCCAGCAATGATTCTACATCACCACGAGATGACGATCACTGGGGATTCAATTTTTTTCAAATTTTTCAAATTCCTTGCCACGTTCGTCACTAATCTGTTTAATAACTCACTTCGCTCTGGTATCTTCCCCCACTATGCTAATGTGCCGCAGTTACCCTCCTGCTTATAAAACCTGGCCTCGATTACAATTATCGCCCCATCTCAAATCTACCATTAATCTCTAAGGTCCTTGAACGTGCCGTAGCCGCGCAACCCTAGAAACACCTTAACAATGACCTCGATTCTTTCCAATCTGGGTTCAGATTCGGCCATAATACTGAAACTGCTCAGGTAAAAGTAGTTGATGACCTACTCATCACTGCTGATGAAGGCTTGCCAAGTATTCTTGTCTGAAATGCGGACATCAGAGGGTAATTACCAAGTGTTTGAAATCTAGGCATTCTTTCATGAGATGCAAACTAGGAGATTAGTCACAGGTGGAAGAGGATGGGGTAAACGTGATTCCGGGGTGTGAGCAGGACAATGGAACCCTTTCAAGTGGACCCCGACAGTCGTCCATTGTTCCTGGAATGCAGCAACTCTATAGAGGAGACTTAACACATATATAGTACCTACATATAAATAGGATTCACACACGACATACGCACACAGCACATGAGGATGCCTCTAACATGTGAGGCGAAACGTCGCGATGTGGAGAGAGGGAGCGATCGACGTGGCTGTCCCAAGAGAGCAGCTTTTCGAAGCAATCGTCATGCATCAAGCTGTGAAAACCTACATCATTACATTGCTAAAGTAGTCCGAAGTCTCGGTGTAACTCTGGATTCCTCACTCACCTTCGAGACACACATCAACAAGGTGAAGAAGATCGCCTATTTCCAGCCCAGAAATATGGCCAAACTGTGCAACACCCTGTTACTTGCTGACGCGGATGAGACGCTAATACACATCTTCATTTCCTCACTAATCGATTACTGCAATGCATTGCTCCC
Organism: Mordacia mordax; assembly: GCA_036362905.1. Lineage (NCBI taxonomy): Eukaryota > Metazoa > Chordata > Hyperoartia > Petromyzontiformes > Petromyzontidae > Mordacia > Mordacia mordax. The sequence goes on from JAZEWT010000030.1 coordinate 1,906,968, forward strand.
TGGCACCCTGCTTACTAGATCAGTTGTCTCCAACGTGTGCAGAATGGGGCTGCGAGAGTCCTCACTTTCACATCCATCCATGATCATATTTCCCAGTACTGATGTCTCTCCACTGGTTGCCTGTTATAAAAAGGATTGAATTCAAGAGCCCCCTTCTCATCTACTAGGCTCTTACTGGCGCTGCTCCGAGATACATCCGTGACCTACTTCAGACACCCTCCTCAGTACGACAACTTCGATCCTCCAATACGGTATTGCTGCATGTGTCCAGGTCGCACCTCCATTCGATGGGTGATAGAGCCGTCTGGCGCACTGCTCCGAGACTCTGGAATGCCCTTTCTTTGCAGATTCGATCAGCTGAGTCCTTGGGCATCTTTAAATCTCGTCTTAAGACTCACTGGTTCCGTAAGTCTTTCAAGTCCTCTGGCTAGGACTCTTTATGCGGCTCAATAATGTCGTACCGGGTTGATGGCAATCCTTCGAACTGCGCCTGCTCGGGAACGTTTATTATAGCAATGTTTGCGTCAGAATTATGTTTATTTTAATCGCTTATTTTTTGTCCCATAATTTATTGCTACTTTTTGACTTTCAGTTGGGCTGTCCTGGTTTTGTTGACATGCCGTTCTCTCCACAGCTCGAAATTGTAAAAAAAACTCCAAAAAATAACGTCATTGCTGATTTGCTGTTCTTATCTCATTGATGTGCCGCTCTCTCCGCAACTCTGTGCAGCGCTTTGTGACCCTCGGGTGATGGGCTCTCTAGATGTGCAGTTATTGTTATTATATACGATAAATGTTGCATTGAACCATTTCCCAATATATGTGCAGTAGGCTCTGATTATTTTGTATTTTGGAATTGTAGTTGAAAGTGTGATCGTGTTTTGTATGTTGATTGGCAAGGATGTGTATATTTGAAAAGAAAGCACAAAATCATTATTATTGTTACTGATTTTCCGTTCTAATGCCGTTGTTGTTTACGCGGCCGTTCTCTCCGCAGCTCTGTGCAGCGCTTTGTGACCATCGGGTGAAAAACGCTCCAGAAAAGCAATTATCTCATCTCATCCCATTGTCTGAAACCGCTTAGTCCTATACAGGGTCACGGTGAAGCCGGAGCCTATCCCGGCAGACACAGGGCGCAAGGCAAGTATATACCGACGATGGGACGCCAGTCCATCGCCGGGCACTGCGGAGAAATTTAGCCTGTGAGCCAATCAACCTATGCAGCAGCATGTTTTTTGGACTGTGGGAGGAAACCGGAGTGCCCGGCGAAAACCCACGCGGACACGGGGAGAGCATGCAAACTCCACACAGAAAGGCGCCCGAGCCGAGAGATTCGAACTCGGTACCTTCTTGCTGTGAGGCGACAGCGCTAACCACTGGGCCACCGCGCCGCCCAGAAAAGCAATTATTATTAGAAATGATGATGATGTTGTACACGTGAAGATGTGGCTCAGTGACGATGAGGGTGGTGCTGCTGACGCAGAGCCCTCCCCCAACACCCGCCCAGGGCGGTGTGATGGTGGGGGTTCTGGCCGGTCTGAGTCTCCACCTCCTGCTTCTTAAAAGCGACCCCCGCGCGTCAATCTCGCACTCACAGCGTAGCAGAGCGGGCGGCAGCAGCAGCAGCGGCGGTGTGGGAAGCAGCAACCGGAGGAGCAGCGGCGTGGGAAGCAGCAACCGGAGGAGCAGCGGCGTGGGAAGCAGCAACCGGAGGAACAGCGGTGTGGGGAGCAGCAACCGGAGGAGCAGCGGTGTGGGAAGCGGCAGCAGAGCGAATTGTGAGGAACACGCTTTGAGACAACAGCAACATCGCCTCGCATCCCCACATCTGGAAACTCTTACGGGCAGAGTTGCAAAGCGGACTCCGCTGCGACTTGGTGAGCGGCGCGTGTGCTTGGTGAGCGGCTGGTTGTTTGGTGGGGCGAATGGGTTGGTGGTGAGGTGGTGGTGGGTGGTGCGTACGGCTGGTGAGGAAGTGGTGGGTGGTGCGTACGGCTGGTGAGTGCGTGCTCTTGTTTGCTTGGCGAGTGAGTCAAAAGTGCAATGGTTAAACTGCCTGCTGCTGATGGAGTCCGTAACAGTGACATTTGCCCAAAGCGATATCAAACACCGAGAGGGTCTCGGACCACGGTCAAAGTCCCTCGTCTCCCCTCACCCTGTGGGTCGAGGTGGGCCGCGAGCCTCCATGGAGATCGGACCCAAGTGGATGTTCAAGTGCAAAATGTCGAGAAACCCCTGCTCCAGAGAGTGTAAAGTTTTATACACCAACTGGTGTGTACTCTAATCAATATAAAGTGACGAGAATGCACGGTGTAATCTGAACGGGTTGAGTTATTTATGACTGAGCAGAGGGTAAATGTTGTTGACGGCTGCGGTCGCGTTATCAACTCACCCGCGTTGTACGCCGTGTGCCATACCCGCAGGAAGCCATGAAGGTCCTGCTCGCTGTTGCGGCCTTCCTGGCCCTTCTTGGTCCTGGCCATGCGTCGAAGTATGTAATCCCCAATGAGCGCTCCTCGTCGACACTGCCCCTTCCCCCACACACCGCATGTTGAGCTTCTCACCCGACTAACCCCCCCCCTCACCTCTCTGCTGGGTGGTGACCACAAGTCTCTTGTTTAGGAGGGAGATCATGATGATGATGAGAGACCTGCATTTTGCTGAAGGGCAGTTGCTGTGCGACCGGAACGGGTTGAACCCCTTGTACGGAGACTGCATGGCCTAAGGAATAATGGATTGAGTGGCGGTAGTGGCGGTAGGGCGGTGGTTTACGCGCAGCATCACGGACCGGGAAGCCCGGTTCTTGTTAAACCGCGGCGTGGGAGATCTCTGGGTGGTGGTGACGTCAGGTGTAAAGCGAGTGCGGCCTCCTCGCACCAACATTGATTAACCAAGTTGGGCGCTGTTTCACTGCCACTGACACCTGATCAGAATAAAACGTCCCGACTACGCGTGTGTGTGTGTGTGTGCGCGTGTATGTATGCGTGTGCTATGAACCCAGGGACCTGATGTTCGATTCCCACTCACGGCCAACACCAGGCGACTATGTTTTCTGACACGACCACGGGTCTACCGTGGGTCGAATCGGCCTCAAATGAAGTATACATGGTACTGTGTGTAAACGTCGCCACGAGTGAGACAAAGGTGGCCGGGCTTGGTGTTGGCCACCCACCCGCTCGTGTGCCATGCTCGCCTTCAGTGCTTAGTCTGTTAAGACTAACTGGGGATTTGAGTGTGCGTGTGTAAACGCGACCTCCTATCTTCGCAGCGCCACCTTTCTCATCACTGCCCCCTCGAGCATCCGGCCGGGACAGGGCCTCACCCTGAGCGTGTCCCTCATGGGCCCAGGCAAAGAGAATGTCACCGTGGAGGCCCATGTTAACGTGGACAACAAAACTGTCCTGACGCAGCAGGCCGTTTTCACCAGAGGTGAGTAGCTCTCGCCGAGCTCCATGCTGCCCTGTCTGAAGCTCGATGATTTCAACTCGGGTCTGTGTGCCGTGCTGCGCGTGTGCCGTGCAAAGATTCCGCCTGCTGCCGCTGCTGCTGCTGCGCGTGTGGCTCGTACCCCATCGTGTTGCCCCGGGGCTCCGCTTTACACTTCTGGTTCACACTCCTGAAAACGATTACAAATATGGCTTTTGCCGACTGATGTGGTGAGGTGCGGTTAAATGACCCTTATCATAGTGTGTGAGGAGGCACTTGTCCACTACCACTGGGCCTCCAGGTTGGGACCCACTGCTCGAGTCTCTCCAACGTGGATGTAGGCGTGCCGAGGGCTGTGGCTCTGGCAGAGCCGGCGGGTTTGCCGTGCTCTCGGAATTCGATCGGGGTTCTCTGCAGAAAATTCTGTGTAAAAGCATCTGCGTAATGTTGACCATCGGAATTATTGTCAATTATTTGCATCCCCTGACGTTGGAGCACGAGCTGAGAGCTCTCTTTGAGGGTGAGATGGTGGCGCGTGTGTTGACGCTGCCCCTTCCTGAAAGGGAGCCCCGCATGTAAACATGCGTACAACGCACCACGCTGTTCTTGGGTTTTTAAAACTTTGCGTCTCTGTACGACTTCCAATAATAATAATAGCAAGGTCAACTCGTGGTGCGCTGCCATAATAACAATTACATTTCTAGAGCGCTTTTCACCCGATGGTCACAAAGCTCTGCACAGAGCTGCGGAGAGAACGGCAGGTCAGCAACATTGTATTCACTGTGTCCCATAGTAATTTGTTTACCATGACAATGCCTAATTATTATGAGGCTGCAGTACGTGGAGGTGTCTTTGTCTGATTGATATTTGGAGCCCAGCCGTTATCTGTCCCCGGCTGCTATAGAAGGTTGGGCTGCCCATTCATTCACACGCTCACGAATGAAAGTGGTGCCGCGCGGATCCTTTGTTTGATTTGGAAACTGGAGATGTGCGTGGCCGCTGCAACGTTTGAGGGTCCGGTTACACAGCGCAGTGGCGACGTTCGTCCCCCGTAGGAATGCGGGGCACATACGGGTGTAGGTTGATGTGGGAATTGTTCGATCCTCCCTGTCCCTATCTAGGATCTCTGCCCTCGTGGTGGTTGCTGTCTTGCCCGACAGGTTTCTCCACTGCAGCAATTTGAACTGTTGTGACCTAAGCGGCGCTTATTACTCAATGCTTAATGGCACACGCTATGGTCAGTTTATACATGGCGTCTTAGACGTGCGTATCAGTGCTTGCTGCTGTCTTGACTGGCAATGCAGTGGTTACCAGTTCGAGTACATCTCCTGGCACCGCAGTTGAAACCGGTGTAAATTTCTTAAATCTTCTTCAGTGTCTCTTCCAACAAGTCTGATCTATGTGCCAGAATGAACCAGGTTTAGCCAGAGTAGACATTCTGTAAGCAGTTGAGCAAGCAATTGCACTACTGCACCTTAATTTATTACTAACACAAGTGTGTGTGTTTATACACGACAGTTCTTCCTGTAGCCAGTGCCGTTTTGCTTAGACTGCTTACAGCAGTCATTTGTGTCACCTTTTTTCTATAGTAAGGTTCCACTCGATATGGAAATATGAGAAATTGCAGTCCTGTCGGGAATGAGGTTGACTGAGTGTGGTTTGAGTGGGCTGTGTGCCTGTGTCGTGGCGGAATGCCTCATCTCCTTCGTTCACATGGCACATTTATATTTAATTCTCATTGCTCGTGATTCTTGTGTTGGTGCCGAACTGGACTCTAGATGTGAGTCATCGTGGAGGAACGGTGCACATGTGATGTGCGGCCGCTTTGTGAAGCCACTGCTGGATGAAGGCCTCTGTGTTGTGCTTCCACTACAGCATGATGGCTCATCTCGATACTGTCTCCTATAATTTGGAATTATATATCTTTCTATCATTGATTTTCCAAATTGCGGAATCTGTGTTTGTGCAATTCTTTCTATTGGCCCAGGTTTTGTAATGTTTTATAATCCTTGTGCTATTTGTGAATTGAGCTGTAGTGACACTGATATTATGTGTGGCCTTCATCCTGTCCATAACTACACTAGGTGACGATGCTAGCAGGGCATACTTTGGTCATAAAGTTTGTTTTGCACAATGGTATACTAAAAAGACTCCAAAACTCGCTCCCGCCTATAAACCAAACACTGTCAAAAGACTGTCTGACCCAAACTGTGCCAGGGTTAATGTCGGGTTCGCCATCGCACAACCAGTGGCTTGATTTGCATCCGCTTCATCCGACAACTGCGGTACAACCGCCCTGCGGGTGACCCGCCCTGCAAGTGAACCGCATGGCGATATTTCTGCGTCTCTTACTGCCATCAGAGCGGTGGCGGCGGTGACTCATGATTGGCGCAAATAGAGAGTGCACTGTTCTCATTACGAAAGACTATCGTGGAGGTACAGTTTCAAACTAAAATCAGCCGACATTCGTTTTGTCCGTTTTCAAATAATTTGTTTTGTTTTTGTATTTAACAGGAACCACGACGGCTCTTACCCTTCCTCCGGTATGTTTTACCTGCCGCTGTCCATCACCTGTCATGAACTTGTCCAGTCGTTGAGATACCATAAGTGAATGTGCGCCACTCAAATTTCAATACGGTAGAGTGTTGTGCAGCCGTTTGTGCCTGGGCTGCAACCAACTTCTTGCACACAGTGGCTGAGTGCTGGATTTGAATCAAAACTGCCTGTGTGAGTTCGGTGCTCTGATTCAGACTGACAATTCGCAGCTTCAACTTGTTTTCTTGGCCCCTTTCGGACATAACCATTGCACTTCTAGAGCCCTTTTCACCCGATGATAACAAAGCTCTGCACAGAGATGGGGAGAGAACGGCGTGTCAGGGTGTCTGTCTGCTGTGGATGGGTCAAATCTAACACCTGTCAGTGAGGTAGTTCTCGCAGGTGCCCGTGGAGCCAACAACACAATGTTCTCCGTGGGAACAGGAATCCAACCATATGAATCGTTAACAAGGGATGTAGGCACCCAGCAAGTTATTGCTCCCTGTGTGCACGGCAACATCCACAGTGGTTCATGGCGCTGCCCCCCTCCCCCCTCCTTTCTCTTCCTGGTAAAGGCTCCTGGCCGGTGGCCTAATAACGGTTCTGGTGCCTTGAACATAAACCAATGGTTGTAGAGTGTAGACCAAGGGTTCTCAACCTTAAACACTTCAAGATCTACGTGGTTATGGTCTCCATGGACTGCTCAGTCACACTCGTGGCCGACTGATGGGCCAGGATCCATAGTTTTTATTTAAGCTGTAATCGTTGAGCTATGTAGCTCCTTTCAGCTGCTATCCAGTGGGGAGGTGTAAGCAAGTTAAAATCTCAGAGCTCGGAGGGGGGGGAAGTCTCAGGATATTTCTCCTCGGCAGCGTCTTTTTTGGACTGTGGGAGAAAACTGGAATACCCGGCGAAAACTCACACCGACACAGAGAAGATGATAACTCCACACAGAAAGATATCGGAGCTGGGAATCGAACTTAGCTGCTTATTGTGACCCTCTGGTAAAAAGCTCTCTATAAATGCTGTTGTTATTATTATTGCCAGTGCTAATAACACAGGTGCTGCCTTTCAGTATCTGCAGTTGTGCTGCGAGGTCCTAAAGGGATGGGTGCAGCTTACTTGGCTTTCAAGGTAATTGTATGCGTTTGGGCGGGGGCAGTGATCATCAAAACAAAGGAGGCTTTGACCTGTAATGAGTGTCGCACCCTACATCGATAAGTTTATAAAAACCCCTTGGCAGAGGCTGGCGGGGGGGGGGTGTGCAGAGGCACATTATTGTTGGGCGTATTCACTGTCAACGCATCTTCAGTTCACCGTCTCATTACACTGCAATGTGACATTCGAAATACAGGGTTTTTCCCGACTGCAGTCGCTCCAGACACAGTAGTGCAGGATCGTTACGCGCTACTCAGTGACCACTGGTTTTACCCTGGGGCGAGCGAGCGCTGCTCACGGGTGACGAGAATAGGTGCGATCTGATCGTCATAAACTGTTCTTTTGGGATAGTTGTGGGGTTTCTGAAACATCTGATGCCTCCAACGTGGGAGGTGAAACGTCGTTGAGAGGAACACTTCACACTGCCATCCTGACAGAACTGCTGTGGAGAGCAACCTCATACATGGTGGTGCAGTGAGTAGCGCTACTGCCTCAGCAAGAAGAGCCTGGGCTCGATTCCTGGCTCAGGCGCCTTCCCCAACAGTTAATAAGCTTTACATAGCTCAACGGTTCCTTTTGGATTAAATATAAATGTACATACATGAAGCAGTGACAAGGTACATCAGTACAAAGGTGTCGCTGCCCACTCTCCGGTCCCCGTGCTCCCATCTCCAGAGCAGGCTTCCCTGCGACCGCAGACCCACGTTTTTTTTTTTAAATCCACGTTCTTGTTCATTCGCCATGTTTCTTACACTTTTGTAACGGGTAAAACACGCACATTCTTAAACTAAGCGTGTTCTGTTAATCCACCGCATTTATGGTCTTTAGAAGTCCCCGTTTACTGGAAACGACCTCCTACAATTCGGCTTGCCACAGGCAACGAGGCCCGAGTTGGGGGTCGCGTGTTTTTAATTGGAGCACCGCATAAGCATCCATCACCAACCCCCACCGCCGCGCTCAGAGCAACGCACACGAGGCCAGCGGGCCAACGTTAACATAGTGACGTCGCTTCTCCTCGCCCACTCCATCCCGTGCCCCCACCAAGCTCTGGCTCTGCGGCTTACAAGCCTCATTAAATGCCCTCACAATGAGCCATCCGTGGGTCGGTGTCTGGCACCCTTCTCTCTGATACCCATAGCCTCTGAGCTGTTGCGATCGTTTGCCTTTTTTTTCTGATCCTATTTGGAAACTCTTACTCATGATCCCAGAAAAAAAAACAAATTTCCCAACGGCCGCTGCGTGCCTAACACCACCAGCATCACCGCACACACGGGCCTCTCTCTGTGCACCGCGTCCAGCCCACGTTCACCACCCCAGTGCTAATGTTTACACGTTTATCTATGTCTCCTGTAATGCCGATCCACCCTAGCGCAGTGCCACAAATTTAGTTTTGTGCCACCCTTAGCCATGAGTGGAAATCTACCACACATCGAACTTACTTTACTTGCTATGTTAACTACTCTGCTACCTCTCCCCATACGCACACACGTTATGCACACGCCCTCTGTTGTGTCTCCACTGCTGGATGAATACCCTTGGCTGTGTGACACTCGCAGGGGGTGCATTGACCCCAGCGAATGGGGCCGGGCAGGCATAATAGCGCTGCTACTGCTGGGAAGACTTAACGCCGCCTGTAATGGTCTCGGCTGATTGTAGTTTAATTCGACGAGCATGCATTACTCTGCTTAACAATGCTGCTTGTGGCTGACGCCTTTAATCTTTGTGCACGACACGTAGCACCCAGACTCCGGGGCAGGGCTGCTCACTCGCGCATGCCGTTCCCGCTGTTCGCTCGCTAATCGCTACTGCAGGGCGGCCGGGTGCGGGGGGCCGCTCCCTCTTGCCTGTGCGCGGGGGGCGGCGGGGGCGGCGCGCGCTGTAAACTCGCACCTCCTCTGGCTATATTGGCGGTGACCGCGCCTAGCGACGGCATCATCACGGGCCGCCACCACCACCACCACCGGGCAGGGCCCAGCAGTGCCGTGGCGTCTCTGAAGCGGCATGACGTTGTTATAGCCGCTGAGTGCGTTGGGACGGAGCCTGGCAGCTGCTTATGAACACTCCAAGTCTCTTGATAGCATGAGTTTCAGAGCCTAGCACGGGGCCTTTTTTTATAAGTGGTTATGAGACACATGAATGCCAGTTGAGTCTTTGGATTGGTGTAGTTGGAATGATGCCGTGAACAATGCACTGTTGCATGAAGGTTTCCCTGAGCCGGTACCACTTTGCGATTGTAACAATGTTATCCCTTTGTCTCTCCTTGGGCAGGCTTAGTGTACGCACCAAGCCGATATAATTTATTTCATTGAGGGTATCTTCCACAAATACGGTTCTGCTGTCAGCAACACGTGCTTGTTTCACTGGTCGAGCTTGGGTATTGAGTCTCAACGCCTGAGTATGCTTCCAAAGTAAGAGGCGAAACGTTGTGAAGGAGACATGGAAGGCTGTCTCCGGAAGAACGGCAATAGAAAACAATCCTGCATCGAACTCTCAACCTACATAAGTAAAGTTGTTTTTAAATAGAAATTCCTGTAAACAGCATTAGTTTGGTTGGATGTGTCTGAGTCACAAAAGAGCACAGCTGTCTTGGCACGTGTTCCCGCATTGGTACTGGATGATGACTGACCCATCTGGTACCAATGTGGAAACCTAGTATGAAGAGGGACTATGAATAGTTGTGAAATGCCGCAGGTTTTCCCATGTGTAACTCTCTTCTTCCCCCTCCCTTTCACTCGGGCAGCTCCCCCTGACGGCTGGACTGGGCTCCTATGAGCTGTGGGTCCACGGCTCTGACTCGACGGGCACCCTCTTCGTGAACTCCTCGTCGCTCATGCTGGATAGACGCGCGCTGCTTCTGTTCGTGCAGACGGACAAAGCTATCTACAAACCCGGCCAGACCGTTCGTTTCCGTGCCTTCTCCGTCGACGCCAGTCTGCGGCCACATCTCGGCGGTGCCTACGACATCGAGGTCCAGGTGTGCGATGTCGCTTGGCGCGGCGGTCCCTGGCGCTGGCCGTGGGGCATTTGAGGGCGAGGGCGGAGGCGGAACCCCGCTACTGCTGCTCGAGACCTAACCCCGCAGCTTGATGGCAGTTGGTCACAGGTGCACCGTTCGAATCTAGGCAGGCTGCCCTCGTTGTTACCGCTGAGGTTAGTGTTCCCGGTAACATATTGTACACGGTGGAGGTGAAAGATCATGGTGATGTTAGTTGAAAAAGAGGAGGAATATGTTGTGTGCTGGCATCATTGGGGATCACTTGAGAAGTACAGCTGCATCCTGCAGCCGCTGCTTGCCAAGACCCTCTGGTGTACGTAGTTTTCTGGCTTAACGAGGATGAGTACAATTAATGCACGAGCTGTGAGTCATCATGTAACGATTGTGCAATGTTTGTGATTTTAGAGTAGTGCTTTTTGTCCAGTGGTGAAGGCTATCACTTACGTAGCATCACCAGTAGATGATAAATTACACCAGTGTCAAACCTTATCTAGACCTGCGGATGCCACCATCTGTGTGCCACGGTCCTTTCCTCAGGCGTGCCTCTGCCTCACCAAGCGTTTGAGCACAATCTTGCTCGTCCTGCCTCCTTCTCTTCCTGTTCAGGATCCAGTCGGGAACCGGGTGCAGCAGTGGCGTGGTCTGACCAACGCGACCGGCGTAGTGAGCGTAGACTTCCCGCTGTCCGACCAGCCTCTGCTGGGGCAGTGGCTCCTCATCGTGCACGGCGAGGTGAGTCACCTGCGCTGGGCTTGTTTACAATCTTGCGTGGCGGTGCGGTGGCCATACTTCAGTGGTCCCGAGATGCTCGCCGTGACGCGTGGTTCTCATGTGCAGGGCGTTACTGGGAGTGGTCGCCTCACTGGCTGCCATCCGCTTGTGACATGATGTTTCTGATGTCGCAATATTTATAGATAACCGCTGAACATCTAATTGGGTGCTGATCATAGACCTGACTCCTCAAATGGGCAGTAACGAGCAGCATCGTCGAGGTACTATTCAAGAGTTTGTTTGAACTGAGCAAGATTGTCTAAAGAGCTTTGTAAAAAGACAGTGGGAGGATGTTCTAAAGTGTATCCGTGCAGGAAGTGGACAGAGAAGAGATGTGACGTTCAGCATGGTGGCTGAGCGGTACCCATGCCAGTCGTGACTCAGTAGTAAGAAGGAGATATCTGACCACCGGTGAGCCTGTGGCCGGAGTGAATTAGGAAGAGTTGTTGTTTTTTGCTTGGTGCTAATGCTATCACGCTGTGGCCGTGGTTGTAGCCAACCTTGACGTTGTGCGGTGGTGGTGGTGGTGGTGGTGTTTCCTTCTGCTGCAGGCGGTGGACAAAGAGCAGGCGTTTACTGTGGCGGAGTACGGTGAGTGAGGGATGTCGTGGTGCTAAGTGCGCTGCAGTGTTGCTGCTGAATGTGGGCAATGGGAATTGATGGAGTAGCTCTGCCCATCAGTGGCATAAGCCGCGTGCAGTGTTGTGCGTGGAAGTCCTGGGTTTGGGACTACTTCCGAGGTGCGAGCTGGTGGTGTGGGGCTGACAGTGGTCACCGGAGCGGTGAGCGTGCGGCGGTCGAGCGCTGTCATCATCTGAACCTGTGTGTTGCAGTGCTGCCCAAGTTCGAGGTATCGATTAATCTTCCATCATTCGTGGCCAAGGAAGACGGATACGGGATTTCTGGGACTGTGGAGGCCAAGTGAGAGCACTGCACGTGGCCCTCACTCTGATCGTAGTGCCGTCACAATGTTGCCTATTCTGAGTAGACCAATGAATGTCAATTAACACCAGTGTTGCGCTCCTTGGTTGTGGCCCTGAAGGTACACGTACGGCAAGCCGGTGCAAGGGAATGCGACAATCACCCTCATCACTGGGCAACCGGGTTCCTGGCAGTGGCAGCCAAGCTTCAACCTTCATATCATCGATCTGGCGGTGAAGAGACATTAACACTGTTGTGTGTGCGCGCACGCACAAGTAGTGTCTACCCGTCCGTTCGGATTAAGCTCTAACACTGGGGTTGGTCCCGTGACCACCTGCCAGTAAGCCTTTAACACTGCACATTACCTCACAACTGGTTCTAACCTGGCAACCTTGTTGACGTCACTGCCACTTAATAGTGAATGATGGCTGTTGCGCGTGCGCCCGTATCTGCAGTGCCATCGAAGTGAACTCAACCTCAAAGGAATACCGGGTGCAGTGTAAACATTGATCAGCACCAGGGTGGCCATGTGTGCTGCTGGCCACCCGACCCACTCGTGTGCTATGCTGGCCTTAATAGGTGCTACGGGTGCCCTGTGTCCCCTGTGCGCCTTGAAGCATTGTTTAAATACGGAATGCACGTTGGGCTGCGCTCACCGAATCTGTGCACTTGCGTGATTTTACTTCCGCGTCCCAATCGCAGGTGAACGGCAGTGCCAGTTTCATGTTCTCCTCCGACGAGGTGAAGGCGCTGACCGCTCGTGGCTACGCACCCAACTCGTACACCGTGCAGGCCAACGTTACCGAGCTGCTCACTGGTGCGTCCCTCTTCCCCGCGACGCATCACTGCTCGCGATGACCGTTCCACATTGTACGTGACTGTAGCACGTACGCAGTTATCACGGTTATTAAAAGATACGATTATTGTGCCATTTCATTGTCACAATGCCTGCCCTCGTCCCTCTCTTCCCCTCCCCTCCTTGAAGGCATCATACAGAGCGGACAGGCCTCCGTTGAAACACCCGAGTACCGCGTCAAGATGGAGTTTATAAATTCTCCAGTGACATTCAAGGCCGGCCTCAACTATACCATTTACGTGAGAACTACAAATCGCTGCAATGGACCCGTTGCTCTGTCATCTGCACGTGCGTGGGGCGTAGTGGCACAGCGGCTATCATTGATGGAGTGTGCTATGAACTGGGTGACCTAGAGTTTGAGTCGTATGATCACTGTAGTTAGAGGTGGTGGTAGTAATGAATTATTTATCCATCTGCTACTGGAGTTCCTGTACTGCTGAGTGCCTCTCAGCTGCATGGGAGATGCTGTGTAAATGTTCAATGGTGATGGCGATGAATCTTCCGTGGGAGGGGGGGGGGAGGGGGTTCATCAATTTGCCTACAGCAGAGCTCCGTGTGCGTTTGACCCTAGGTTCGCCTGTCGCTGATGGACGACTCTCCACTGCTGCCCAAGGACCTAGAGTGGCCGCTGTTGGTCACAGTGGAGCAGAACAATGACACAATGCAGTTGTCGCTGTGGGAACAGAACTACACTGTCCCTGACAGCGGCATCGTGGCTGCGAGCTTCGCGGCGTTGCCCATCACGCGTTTCATCAGTGTGAACGTAAGCGCTGCCCACTGACGAAGCTCCTGGAGCTTCCGTTCATAAATATTCATTGGCATTGGTGTTCACAATGCAGTAAATATGTAAATAGCACCTATGCATAGTTCCGTAGAATGCATATTTTATAAATCTGTTGGCCACTAGGCCTCCAGAAGACTTGCTACTTGTAAATATTGAGTTTAGTGGTCACTTTTTTGATTTACTCGTCCAATCGGACGGCTTGTCTGGTAGTTTCTCGTGCACAGTGTAGTGGTGCCCAATATATTCAAGTTTATCAGACCTCGTTTGCTTGCACCAAAAGCTCCCTCTGGGGGCTTCAGCAAGCAATTTGAAGGCTGCACATTTCCATTTTTTTTAAAACCACTTTCAAAACCTAGAGACCGGTTTCGGCCTTTGTGATCTCCTCAGTAGTACTTGGCCTGCTAAACTGCTGCATTATTCCTGGATGTTGCAGCAGTGGGCAATCATCCGCAGGGTGGTGCGTTGTGCCCGTTTGCTCCGACACTGATCCCAGTTTTTCTCTCAAGGTCGTTTACAAGCAGCAGCAAAATAGAATGTTCCTGCAGCAGCAGGAGGGTTCCAGGTCTAAGGAGTCGATGCAGCTCTCGACGACAAACTCCAAGGCGCAGGTGCGGTGCGGGTGCTCACTTCTGGTGGTCCACGCCACTGTTTGTACAGTCTGCTTCACAACCAGGGGTTGACGCTTTACTCTCTTCTCTGAATAACGATCCCATACATTAGCGTTCAGCGTAATGTTGTGCTGCTATACCCGCCATATTGACCGAAGTGTTGCTCCGATTCGGGGCGGCGACCTCGCGCAAGCACACAAATGCGTGTCGCTACGGCTGGATTCCCCCCTCTCATGGGATGGACCGTCGTGTGTGTGGGGTGTGTGTGTGTGTGTGCGTGCGTGCGCGTGCGTGCGTGCATCTCGTTTCAGGCTGGAGAGCCACTCCAGTTTTCTGTGAGCAGCACAGAGCCTGTGGAGGAGTTTGTTTACCAGGTACCGGGTCCCGGTGACACCTCGGCGAATTTGTGTGCACAGTTTCCGTTATGATATTGAAAAAATAATTAAAGGGTTTACCCTTTCTGGCAGTAATACATGTGTTAAGATAATCAATAACCAAATGCACACATTTCACGTAGCATTAAGTTTGCAAAAACCACAAATGCTTCTGGGAAAACTATACACTTAATGCACTTTTGATATTACCTGCATTATCTTTGACAGATTTGTTCACACCAGAGATGGCCTTTGTGGCTTAGTCTCACTAGTGTTTAACCAAATGTTGCCAAAATGACCGCAGATAGCGATGTATTAATATCTAAAGCGAAATCTCCCACGGAATACTGGCAGCACGTGGCTTGTGGCAGTCGCAGTGAGAGGTATACTAGATGTCGTGTACACGTTGTTTCAGGTTCATCATCGAGGCTCAAATGAACTCTAACTGCACGTGGCTCCTTTTTTTACGTTTGTGGGCGCGCATGAGCGTGCGACCTGTGTGCGTTTGCTAAGTGAAACTCGCCCTGAATCTTGTAAAATACAATTGTCATGTGTCATGGTTTTCTGGGTGTGGTGTTCAAGTGCCTTTGTTGAGTGTAATTAGCACGTTGTAGAGTCCCCTTTTTGAATCTTCAATCGCATGTCCTGATAAATCGGATCTGAAATTGAGGTTTATTTACTGGTGTCTCAGTGTTAAAAGTCAATCACGGACGTGAAGGTTTTATATTCTCAAATGGTAGTCTAGAATATTATAACAAATTTAAGAAAGGGTGGTTAAAGGCAAGTTGGGTGGTGATGACTTCATTGAATGGGAGTGGCAGCACACCTCCCCCAGTTCAATGGGGGTGGCATGCACCTCCCTGTGGCACCAGTTCAATAGGAGGGATATGCACATCTCTGTGGCACCAGTTGAATGGGAGTGGCATGCACATCTCTGTGGTACCAGTTGAATGGGAGTGGCATGCACATCTCTGTGGCACCAGTCATCGCCTGGGTGATGATTTTTCTGGGCAGCTTTACGGTCGCCCCATAGAAGCCAGACCTGGATACTTGGGCAGTGGAGACCCAATGCTGGGGGAGTGCAAGCATACACAATGCAGGGATGTTCCTGGTCACTCGTAAGATAACGCTGCAGCTGCACCCTCGTTAGCGTGACCTATGCTCCTGCCGCCAGGCCTCAAGGTTGAGATTCCTTGAAATAGTCAGTTTACCAATTGAAAACAATGGAAGGGTGAGGTCCGAGATGCAACATTTTTTGTGTTTTCCCATAGCTATAGGAATCCCACTTAATAGTGATGCCTACTCTCGATAAGGTGCCATTGTGACCGTTGGCTCAATCCTCCTATGATTCCTTGTGTGTCTTGTGACCTCACCGACGCAGAGTGCTCAGCCTGGTATAGACCACGGATTGAGAGATGTGGCTATCGGTGGCTGCCTCGTCTTGTTGGAGGTTTGAATAATAGTCGACAAATGAGATTTCAATTTCCAAAGCTCCCAGCGAGTAGAGTAAAACGTTGGAGATCATGTTGGACTGCAACGCATGGCCCAAGAATCTCACCTGAGCATTTGTTCTGTTGCTTTTTATCGTCTACAGGTGGTCTCGCGTGGGAACGTGGTGACCACAGGCAGGGTGAACTCCAACCAATTCCAGCTGGTGCCAACTAGCGCGTGGGCACCTAGCGCACACGTGGTAGTGCACTACGTGCGTGCCGACGGCGACGTCATCGCCACCTCTGTTGCGTTAAAGGTCGCCGGGATTTTTGAGAACAAGGTGAGGGGTGGCGGAGGGCAAGGGGGGCGGTGGATGTGTGGCACTGTAGCGCACGCCACAAATCGCCCTCGAGGAGGGATCGGGAGCCCCCTCCTGGTTCGCACCGATGTGGGCAGCACCTTTGCACGTGACCTGACCCAAAACGATCGTGGATCGTAACCACGATGGTGTGTACACTTATCATCGTTTCTTTTTCAGGTGGCGCTCCGCTGGAACACAGAGACGGCGGTGCCGGCCAGCTCGGTGTCTCTGCAGGTGTCGGCATCGGATGCCCAAGCCTTTGTCGGTGTACTGGTGGTGGACAAGAGCGTCTTGCTGCTTAAGAGCGGGAATGATATCACGGCCGACTCGGTGAGTCGTGGTGCGGCCCTGTGCCCATGGGTTTGGTTGTACGGCGAGTGGTGCCGACCACTTGAAACCCTCCGATGGATTCATCAGCTTTAATAAAACTATCTTAACACGTTTCGCTGTGATGTCTCTAATTGTCTTGCCCTGCACACATGTTTTTAATTGTGAACTCTCTTTTTTTTGGTCCAGGACATATTTCCCATCCACCCTCACCATTAACCTAGCTAACTGTATGGCTGCCTTCCTCCCCGTCTCTGCGGTTTCCTCCTGCTTTAAATTGTTCTCTTGACACTGGAAATGCGCCGCACATTATAAATTGTCATAATAGGAGATAAATGAAATTCCCCGACCCAGGTAGCTCGTGTAGGCTTTATCAATGCTGCTGCAGTCTCTGCTGATGCTGCCAACACCTGTCCCTCTGACTGCCGGTGAAGATGTCATCTCCCTATCTCCCTCCTCCCCCGCGGCTCCCATGCCGCGCAGGTCACGTCGGCTGTGTCGGACTTGGATAGCAGCCAAGCACCGTTCAAGCACCTCCCCTGGGGCCGCTTCATGCCGCTCTTCTGGATGACCGACTCTTCCAACGTGCTCGCTACATTTAGAGTGAGACCCCAGCACGGTGGCAGTCGCCACGGGCAGTTTGGTGCTGGGCGACTTGCGGCCACACCGCTGGACACCGCGGGCACGTTACGCACAAATGTGCAACACAGCACGGTTTGCGCTGGGGAATGAACGGCTCGGCCATGGTGCGCATTTTCCAAACGCGGTTTCTCCACAATTATTTGATTGGATAAGCTGTATGGTAATATCTTCACCCTACTGGCAGATTGTGATTGTCTGTGGCATCAATTCCTGATCAAATGAACATTGAGGCATTGGTGTATTTATAGTCTTGAGCCAGTGGTGGACATTCCACATTTCTATGGTAGGGGAGAGTGTATCCATTCAAACCGTTTTCTGCGCAGGTGTAGATCATCCCTCAGTGGTTGCTCAAACGTGTCGCCCTCCAGTCAGGATTTGAAATCGCAACCTCGTGATTCGCAAGTTGCTCGCTC
>JAZEWT010000030.1:1931942-1951637 GCA_036362905.1 Mordacia mordax
GCTCCGCAGGTGGACTGGCCCAGGCAGCAGCGGGATGGCCCTGCTGCAAGTGAATATGCTGAGTGGGTTCGTGGCCAACCAGAATTTCTGGAAGCCCCCGGTGGTGAAGCGTGTCGAGGTGGATGGAGGCACAGTGAATCTCTACCTAGACTCGGTGAGAGACCACGTACCGATCTTCTCGTAAACAGCCTCTGTTCAAGCAGCCAGCAGCGAATGACACTACCTTTGTCAAACATCCTCAACTAAGAGTTCACAAACTCGAGGATCTGTCAAGATTGAGAGTGATACCGCCTATTGCCAAGTGTACCACATGCTCTACCAAATCAATGCTTCCACGTGCATTGTGGGTGATGGCATACTGCTCCAAACTCCAGTTAGATGCTGCAGCTAATACGGCAGTGCATATCCAAAGCAGCCCTCTGCCTCCCGTAGGTTAACTCCACTTTAATGTCAACATCTGAGGGAGGACCAAGGTAACTGGATCTGATGCTGGCGACCAACCGCTCAGCCAGCTTGCCAGTCACTATAGGTGCTTTCTAGTGCAAGTTGACCCAGCAGCCCATCAAGGCTTTACAGGGGAACTCTGTCTGTAGTATTACTGGTGTCATCACCGTTCACCTGTCTGCGCTGTCAGTCATGTACGTGTGGCTTTCGCTTGTGCTGTGTGCCTCGTGCCAACAGGCGCCGTGTTTACGTGTCTATCGGAGCTGGAATCGGTGTGTAGGCGTGTGCCGATGCTGCTGTGTTTTGTTTCCCGCTGCAGCTGAATGACACGTTCGTGTGCGTGACCATCGAGAGCACCCGCGCGCAGAACGTGGGCAACGCGCAGGAGGCGCAGGCGTCCATCACAGACTACTATGAGCCACGTGAGTTTCCTGTGACACCTGCCAGTTTCGACCAAATATCGCCACAAAAGCCTCCTCTGCCTCTCCCACTCAAATGCCGATGGGACGGAAACGAAGGCACCTCCATTGTTCTCTCCACATTTCACCAACATTGTTGAATTTTATTGTTGCTCCCTGTTGGTCAGTGTTCATAGTGTTCATACTGGGTTACATCGGTCCGCTTTCACGTCGTCGTCTCCTGCTTCTCTCTTCCCCACGCATCACTCGACTGGCTTGCCACAGATGCGGTGTCCGTCCCGCATTCGGACAGCCGTATGTGCACGGCGCTGCGTATCCGACAAACGCAGAGTTAGGTGCCCCGTATGACTGGCTATCACCACAACTGTCCCTGGGCTGTATCCAGGTTGACCTAAGCTTTCATTAGGAGACGATGTAAACATCAGTACCAGGGAACCCAAGGCAGTTGGGGATAGTGTTCGTGAGACCACTACGCTGGTCTTCAAAGTCCTTCCTGTGCCACGACTCCCCCTACAGTCCACGTGTCTCCCCATGTCCGGTGGTTCTGCGTGTGGGTGCAGGGCGCCGCACCGAGCGCTCCTACTCCCCCGGGCAGCTGGCGGCGCTCTCTGTGTGCAAGCTCTGCGGTGACAACTGTAAGCGCTGCAACGACGAGCTGAAGGACGCCGGGGTCGCCAGCATGGTCACCCCCTGCACCGCCTCCCTGCTCGCCCTCCTGCTCGCCATCTTCTTGCTGGACTAGCGCTCCCCTTGTATTCCTGCTGTTTTGGACGGGATTTGTGTGGGCAATGGAGTGCATAAAGAGTCATTGGGCACCTGACCAGGGGAATAAGTCATGCATTTGTCTGGCCCTAATGTAGTTGGATTGTTCTCCCGAACAGTCGCACGGCAACTGTTTGATGTATGCTGTGTGTTAGTGCTATGCTGAGGTGGCGTTTTTTTGTGAATAGTTCTGCTGTTACTGCCTCTTGTCGATAGCGGTTTGGATCAGCGGTTGGCGCCAGGACACATTTCTGGTGCTACATGTGGGACCTTCAGTGGATGTTTTGGAGGGGTTGGGTAATCTTTTCCAAGTGTGGCACTCGTGACTCCAAACCATTTCGACGTCTCACTGGCAGTCTGGCATAGTCAAGTAAATATTTCTGGCTTGTGATAATTTTTTGCACAATCACGTTTTCTAAAAACGTGTGGCCATTTAGACAACTCATTATATTCAGACGCAAGCAGTGGTGTTGTGCAAACGTTCTTATTCTTGTGCATGTAGTAGATGTTTAGGCCCCTGGAATTTGCAGAGCAGCACCACAGAAAAGCATCATGAGTTTGCTGATGATTTATCAAAGGCGTGTATTCCTCACTCCTCCTCAGTGTCATCCTGTCAACTTATAATTATGACTCTTGCATGTATGCTCGCGTTTTAGCTGCAGAGTCGGAACATTTCTGAGCTTCACTTCATGCCAGTACTTTAACAATGCGTAGAACTTAAACCGTTGTATTTTTTTTAAATTGGCGTTCATGGCCTTATAATTACAGACATCAGAAACTCAACCCGTGTTGAGTGCAGGTTTATATCTGGTAATTTTAAGTCTTAGTGCTTGGCGAGTTGTGCGTATTTTTAGACAAATTCCTTACATATATTTGCGTTTTCTATTGCCAATTTTTTGCAGGGAGCATTGGGTTTGTTCGCACTGGACATAAATAAACTTTCTTTTAAACCACGTCGCCCCTTGTAGGTTTTGCCTGCTTCCTGTGAGTACGGCATACAGATGTCTCCTTAAGTCCCAAAACTTTGATATAACATTTACCAAAAAAATTTAATCTAATGTTTCCTTGAAAGTAGTGCCATTTGTGACGGCTCTCCTTGGGAATATTCTAGTTCCGCCTCTGTCCCTGTGACGTGGGCACTCACTGTATCCCTTAGGAAGCAGTGTTGGTGCTGTGCTGGACTCACGATTATAGAAGTCACAGGGTCTGCTTGATCTCTCGGCGGGGCAGCTGGACGAGCAGTGCAGGCTTCATACCCCACCGCTCTCACTGCCTCCACCCAGCATGGGTTCACCCATCAGCAGTTAGTGTGTGGTGACTTGTGAGTACGTGTACTCGATTTGAGATGTTGGCCTAGTGTGAAACATTCTACGTAATGTACTCTACACGGACTCTTAATCATTATCAACACCCACTTAATCCTGTAAGGGTCGCAGGGGACCGGAGCCTTTCCCGGCATACAGAGGGCACGTGCCGGCCTGCACGGCATACGTGGGGTAGGTGACCAGCATCCCGCTGGGCCGCCTTTGTCTCCCTAGTGGCGATGTTTACAAACCGTGCCAGATATTCATTTGAGGCTTAGGGGAGGCCTGGAGCCAATTAAAAATAGTCGCTGGTGTTAGCCGTGAGTGAAAATCGCACTCCGCTTGCTCGGCTATACCACCGCCGCCGTGCACTCACTCGCCTCTCGCTCCACGCTCATGTCGATGTAATGCGGCAGTGAGGGCTGCCATTCCAGAGTGAGTGTTCCTATTTGCTGTTCCTGTCACGCGACAAATCTGCAGAGAACCTTGCCAATTAGTTGCAGTCTGTTCTCTCGGCTCGGAGCTGATCGCATCATTGCCATCTAGTGGTCAGCACACATCCGGCCTAGGCGGCCACCTGCCTCCGTAAAAGCCAGCACCTTAACACACGTTGTTCTATTCACAGCGACACACTGGAATAACTGTAACACGGGGCATCATTACACTTTATTGTACAGTTGTTTCATCCCGATGAATGGGTTTCATCATTTTACTTAGCAAAACCTTGGCTCGCCAACCTTGATGGCAGTGATCCACACTTTCAATGCGTTAAAACAAGAATCATCACCACCAGAACCGCCGTCTGAAGAACAGCCACTAAGAACCACTACTTTCACCATCAGGACCACAACCACGAATAGCCACCATCACAACTAACACCAGAACCACACGGAAGATCTTGGCATCACGTGCGTTTTGGGCCTAATCAACAGATGCAAAAATTGCATGCATTTTTCAAATAGACTGTGTGAATATTGGCTTTTCAAATATGTTTTTTACGGTCTATTTTTGCAATGTTTGATTTTAAAAATGTGCTGCATGTTCACGAGCGTAGATCTGTTTGGTTTTGAAATGTAGATGTTACATGAAAGCATGAGTGGAGAATTACAAACTCTATGAACAGAACGTTTATTAAAGCATTGGTCAAAATGCAATTAGCAGTTCTGAAATGTTTATACTTGATACAATGAAAAAGCACTTCTGTGACCATTTATTGTCGTAGCCTGATCATGCCCATGACCCCATAGTCCAAGTGAATGCACTTTTTATGGGCGTAAGGCACTTCTGGTAGACTCGGTAGAGATATAAAATAATGTCTTAACATTTAGTTGTTGTAGTATGTCCATCTAGCAGTGTGCTAGCACTCTCCGAAGGTACAGATACTCAAGGGATCTGCAGCCTTTTTCATAATCAGCATCAGATGTCTCCTCGGAATTTTAGTCAAAATTAGCTAAACCTTCGCCCACGCATGTTAAATTATTTTATCATCATTACTATGTTTACATTAATTTATGAGCCCACATGCCCATTAATCTGTTATTAATATCTGATGAAACCTCTACTGTTGAAATTATTGTAATCAACCATCGTGATCATTGCTAAACCGCTTGCATCATATCAACCAAAAGTCCCAAAAACTCCATTAATAATGACTAACATATCTCAGTAAATGACGCAAACATGTACCGCTATACATTCAATGGATTGGTCTTCAGTTCCTCATTCAAATATAATAAGATCTGCCTGGTCCACTGCATATTATCAATTTGCATTTGGTCAAAAATGAAATATATTCATGATAATCTCTGCTTCACTTCTGAACTTAGCAACCTCCAGTAAAACTATAAAGCATGGGCCATAGTAATTAAATAAAGTACTGAAGTTACCATACATATCAGAATACGTTGTAATATATAGTGTGCAAATAAGGTCAAATCAAAGACACAAATAATTAAAACTGCCATACAGATAAATCTTACAAATGTCGGTCTGCATTAAACTTCCACGAAGGCGCCACTTCTCGCTCTGCTATTCCTGGTCTTTACACATGGCAGGGACATTTCTAGTCAAGGCAAAATTCTTGGCTTCAAAAGCATTTTGTGCAGCAGTATCTGTTTTTGAAACAACCTATTCATGTAGGTTTTCACGGCCCAACAAGTTATCTATCATCAATTCATGTTAATAAAACCTCCCGTACACAACTGGAATTATTCCACACCTCTCTTTTTATTTAGAATATTTAAACTTAGTAAAATCAATTGTGATAAATATGTCAATGTATTACAACGCAATACCCATTGATTTTAAATTGGTGTGTGTATAAAGGAGGGGGAATTCAAATAACCCAGCAAATGGCCTGCCCGTCTCTAATCTCTTTATCTTGTCTAAAACAGAAATATTGGTTGATACAGAGCTGAACAACTATCTCGTATAACGTGCTGATGTAGGTTTTCACAGTTCAATACATGATGATTGCTTCTATTTGTTGTTCGTTTGGAATAGCCATTTTGATCTCTCCTCGCACCGCTATCTCGAAAGAACAGCTTTTGGAAGCAATAATTATCGAGAATGACGAAAAATTATCCGAAGCTCAATCTGGCTTTAGACCTAAGCATAGCACCGTCGTTGCATATCCACGACATTTTAGGTTGTGTGTATATATATATATAGATGCATTATCAATTCGAATATCTACTCGGCAGTCTGCATAAAATTGGTTAAGGCAATTTGTACCAATGATTATCGCATCCTGTGAGCCAGTTTACTCGATTCTGGCCTTGAGAAAACTGCGTGAAATGGACAATCTTTTCTCTGACTTTGGTTGGCAAAGGTGTTCCAATACGGTTATGTGCTCGCTCCTATTCTCAATCTATTTCTGTAATATAACATCTCATAAACTGCACTTATATGCTGATGACATGATTCTGCATACCTCAGGATATTGATTAGATAATGCACACCAAATATTACAAGATGACTTTATAACCATTAAAAAAATCCCCAACAGAGTTGAAAGTCCACCTGAATGTAAAAAACCCCTTCGCAATGTGTTACTTTTTAGAGTCTTAACACTGCTACGCTCAGAAGCAATGCACATTGTCCATAACCTCATCTCATCTCATTATCTGAAACCGCTTAATCCTATATAGGGTCACGGTGAAGCCGGAGCCTATCCCGGAAACATAGGGCGTAAGGCAGGAATACACCCGACGACGGGACGCCGGTCCATCGCCGGGCATTGCGGGACAACTTTAGTCTGCGAGCCAATCAACCTATCCAGGAGCATGCTTTTGGACTGTGGGAGGAAACCGGAGTACTGTAGTAAAATTGAAAATGCTTCCTTGCACGAGTATCTCTGCATCTCAAGTTCACATCTCAGCTTCAAATATCTAAAGCTAAATGCGAATAAAAACTGACGAATGAAAATGGTGATGCAATGGTAACAAAGTTAATTATCATCCCATCCGTATACAGTTTCAGTATACAGAGGAACGAAATTACACTTCTCATGGTGCATAAACAAAGCAAATATCCGCACCCCATGGGAACAAAACTATCCTGATGAGGCCATTTGATTCCTACTTCGGGTGCCTTTCTGTGTGGAGTTTGTGTTCTTCTGTTCTGGGTGGGTTTCCTCTGGGTTCTGCGGTTTCTTCCCATGACTGAAACACTCACTAATCGACCGATAACATCATCATATATAGGATACAGTGTCTGGTACTGTTTCACCGCACGGCTGAACTTTCTTCTTGCCACCTTGCTGCAGTTTCCTCACGACTCTTGAGTTGTTCTCCCTTCAAACCAAGCTCTTCGACGTTGAACGAATACTGTGCGCGTTACATATTGTAAATTTACTGATTACTATTTATAGAAACAACTCCTGTTTTTAAGCTTTACACATTTTATGGCCACTACTGTTATGCCTAGTTTAGCCTATGCCGACATGTACAAATCAACCTCTAAAAGCAATTTGCATTTGATACATGCTATTTTTCATTCTGCTTTACACTTTAGTGTACAAATTATGCCACTCATGACTGTAATCTTTACTTAAAGATCAGTTAACACTGTCTTTAACTCGGAGGTGCATTAGCAAAGTTGATCTTGAATGCATAAACATTGTATTTACCATGCGTTTACTCCGAACCAGCCTCATCGTATGCATCGCTGAAGAGACCACACAATGTGCATCGCTGTCTGCCCTGCACTACAGCTACAGTTCACAAAATGTTACATCTTACTTAGAAGCCCCACAACACTACAGTGCACTTTACCACGGAAAACAAACATATTTTCTCAGTTGCTTTCTCTTACTGTCCTAAATAACTGGAATTCCCGTTTCAAATATATGCATGATAAGCCTCCCTCCCAAGTCACTATTTAATGTCAAAGTGTTGATTTCTTTGTAACTTGCAATTGTAATTTGACATCTATCCATGCTTGTTTACAATAACCCAAAAGCTATTTAATGATTTTGTAATTTAATTTGTAATTGTATTACGATCAGTTAAAAATAATCTTCCCAAGTCCACTCATACTACAGGGAATTTATTATTTGACATAAAATGAATGTTGGTGTGATATATTTAATTTCTCATATGACAGCTTATTTTGCCTTTATCACAGCAGTGATCCGGGTCACTTGCAATGGGATTATCCTCGTCTCTTGCGTGACAGCACAATTACAACAAAATAAATGAAAAACTTGGAAAACACGTTGAACAGCCTTGATGAACCCATGGGTCCATAGGAAATGCCTCTGATGCTTGAACGATATTACCTGGGTATCCTCACCCAGGAAGAGCCAGAACCTCAAAAAGGCACAACGCACAAGTCAAGGACTTGTCTTCTTGATGGTATTTCAAGCATTGACGAGGTCCACTATGGGCATGTGAAATCGGATCTACATTTAGCCTGATAAACCACAGGGACACGTGCAGTTAGCGTGGCGCTACGGAGATGAGCAACGCGCGCGATGATTCTCTTTTGTCTTTCGAATATTTATGCCCAATACCGTAACGGCTACTCCGTAGTTGTTCAAGAAGAAGTCTCGTAGAGGTTAAGACACAGATATCAGGTGTTGAAACTGGGTTGCTAAGATTCTAAGTGTGCTAACCACTGCACACCACTCCGTATTACATACAAGCACACATATTTGGGAGGGACGGGAACGCACACATTGACGTACCATTGTATAAAGCACAGCATGGTTTAACTTGTCACCACCATAAACTCATCGTTTTGTCAATATCTCACTGGATATATGCAATAAGCAGTATACTGTTTGGTAG
This sequence comes from Mordacia mordax, assembly GCA_036362905.1. Lineage (NCBI taxonomy): Eukaryota > Metazoa > Chordata > Hyperoartia > Petromyzontiformes > Petromyzontidae > Mordacia > Mordacia mordax. The sequence continues at coordinate 1,940,163 of JAZEWT010000030.1, forward strand.
GTACATTCAAAATGCCATTTCTAATGATACACATGCTTTGGCAAAAGGCATTAGCATTCCATTATAATATTTGGCTTCTGATACACGTTTGTCATATATTTAACAGACAATTCTACACGCAGAGAGTGCTCTATATGTAACATGTTTGCTAGTCCGTGGTGCAGGTTCTCTGACTGCCTTTGGTTTCTGAGAGAGCAGATTAACTGCAAAGCAGGCTCTCTGAAGCTATCTCTGACACGTGTGGGTTTTTACTTCTTGAAAGGGGCGAGCAGCGCAAAGTAAAATCCATGTACACGAAAGAGTTCAACACCCCTTAAATGGCAATGGTAATGACTCAACACTCCAATTCATTTCAGAAGTGCATTGAATTGTCCACGTTTGCTTGGATACTTAATCCTTAAGTATAAAAATGACAAGACAGTGAATCATCTGCCTGTGCTCCAAGGCGACCACTCTTTTGCACAAGTGTTCTTATGTGCAGGTGTCCATCCTTCATACGCCACCTCCGTCTGGCTGTGGGCCCTGAGCACAGATGACTGGCCCATCAAGCCCCCCCTGTAGGGATACAGCAGAGCCCCATGCCCGCTGTTTTAACTGCAGCCCCTGGGGTCCATGACCCCCACACCAGCCCTGGGACCTTGTTTCAGGGCCTTGCTCACCCAATTGCTCTGACCGAGCTGGGGCAACACAGCCGACGTGCGTCCGACTGTCCGTCACGACTGCCAGCGATGGCTCGGAACAAACTGCCATCCCCACCATGTCCCTCAGCATGCAGCCTGGCAGCATCGCTTCGAGCTGCCCTGGGGCGATGACCATGCGCTGTGGGTAAGTGGACGTGTGTGGAGCACACTGCGCTAAGCCTTGGTGGCCCTTCCACTGTCCTTGGCTTTGCCCTGCGTTGCTCACCTGTTGCCGAGCGAGGCACGCACCGAGTGGGTCGTCCACAGAGTCGCTTTCTCGCAGTGCGCTGGAAATCGTGGGCACGGAGCGTGCCGCTGTCGGGTACGGGGGCGGGAGGTCCTGCACGAGGTTGCTGGCAGAGGGCACCGTGCTCCCATTGGCCAGCGTCAGCGGAGGAGACGTGGCGGATGTGGGCAGCACGCGCGTCAGGTTGCTCGCATTCCCTGTAAAGGACACCCTGGCACGTGTGGTCACCAAGTCATCTGCCTCGTCTGTTCCCGGGTTTTCAGAGGGACGAGCGGCGAAGATCGGAGACTTTGTATCCCCTGGGGTAGGAGACCGCTGGTGGGTGTAGCCCTCCGCCCGTAACCTCGCCTGGCGGTGCAGCTCAATGATCGCGTCCAATTTGTCCTCAATCGCTTGCACCTGCAACGCAACCGTAGCGATGGCCTCTAGTGTTCGGTGTTGTTCGTAGACATATGGAGAGGGGGTGGTGTTGCACGCCTCTGATCCAATGCATTGGAAGCAAGCAGATCACAATGTAACGTCCACAACCATAAGGTGGCTACATGTCGGAGCAGAAGTTAATGTTAATTTAACAGCCAATAATCAATTCTGAGAGTGGAAATGGAAGTACATACTTAACATGTGTTAAGTAAATAATTAACATATACATCGTACCTACATCGGTACATATAAATAGGAGCCATACACGTAACACACAGCGTCTGAGGATGCCTCTAACGTGTGAGGCGAAACATCGCGAAGGAGAAAGGGGGAACAATCGACGTGGCTATCCCGAAAGAGCAGCATTTGCATGGAGCCGTGAAAGTCTACATCAGCACATTAAATGGAATTACTCACCGAAAATCCCAACGCAGGATGCTCATGAATATGCATCTTTGTGCTCCATGTAACCTAGATACTGGTCATTTACACCGACTACATCGGTAGCAACGCACACTCCAGCTCCACACCTGTTTCTCGACACGCGCCACGCGGCCCAGCAGGCTGATGTCATCAGGGGGCTCCGCTCCATCCAGGCTGGACCCCTTCTCCTTCCACGGCCGCTTTTCCCCTTGGCTCTGCCCACGCATGCCCACAATCTGCTCCACTCTGAGCACGCAAAGGCAGACATCTCCACATTAGTCTCCGAATCACATGCATAAACACCTATAGTAAACGTAGCCATTGAGGCTACTTTCTGCTGCTCTAGGGACCCAGTCTCAGCAGGAGACAGACGCCCTTCACCAACGAGTTCCAGGCGCAGTCAGAGCAGCAGCGATGACCTCTCGGGCAGTGCCATACGAGGCCCAGGGTAGAAGCAGAAGGTGGTGGCATCGAGGAGTCAGGATGCAGTGTTCAGGCAGGTTCAGGAGGTATCGTGGAGGTTAGGTATATGCATTGGGAACAATAATAGCTCTCTATGCCATACAGACCAGGGAGGTCACATGACCGTGTTTCCCCTTACTGGTCAGTCTAGATTGGCGAAGGCATGGGGAAACAGATTTTGGAGAATAAGAGGACAGTGCAAGTATGTATTTTGATACGTTGCCTTGTGCTGATATTGGAGTAGATTGATGACCCTAAATAGTGCTCATGCATTGACTATATGGGGCTGGTGGAGGTGAATCTCTAAACATCTCATGTATGTTGTCATTCATAATGGACTTGTGAGGGCCTCCACAAGGAATCCTACACAAACTGGCTTAACAGTGATCACAATATGTACTGGTGCCGAGCTGGTGCCGAGCTCATTGTATCACCATCCAGGAGTCAGCACAGATATGGCCTAGTCGGCCGCAGGCCACCGTAAAGGCCAGTTTCATTAAATCGACGCAACCAATGACTGCTGATCCAGTACTTAGTCTACTGTTTTTGTGCTGTGTAAAGGTACATTCTTACCCAAACAAAGCATGATTTACGTCTAAAAACGCGGGTGCCTCTCTTAAGCGTATCTGACAATGCTGGAGGTGTCCACAGTGGCTCTGTGGCCGACCGCCCTGCTCGTGTCCCTCCGTGATGATGAGCCTTGGTGTATGGATGGGCGACCACCTTCCCTGCAGGCTCTTGATGCGGCTCAGCATGTCAAGATGACCAGCCGAGTACTGCTCGATCACGTCCTTCACGTCGTACGGCCGCAGCGTCTCCTTGAACTTCTTCTTGGCGACGAGGAAGCGCATTGCTCTGATGGGGGTCAGACAACGGCAAGGAGGAAGCGACCGCGTCTCATGTCACGCTTTAACAGACCATTGGCTCCAGCGCCGCCGCTAGCAAAAGCCTGTGCACAAGGGGCTGGGTGACCCGCAACTGCCGATGTGCGGATGCCTAGTGGTAACGTTTATACATTACACCAGATAACCATTTGAGGCTGAGTTGACCTCGAGGAGGTCCAGGACTGGTTTAGAAAATGGTCACTGGTGTTGGCCGTCAGTAAGATTCGAACTCGGCTAGGCAGGTTAGTTATAAAGCCTGCTAACCACTACACGTACATCGACTGATATACAAGTCCACGCTTGTGCTGTTTTGTCTCTGATGTGTTTTCACGTTATACCACACGTTGTTCAGTATGGTATCCGATAGTTAGGGAGAAAGTGAGTTGTATTAATGTAGGTTTTCTCGGCTCGATACATGAGAGTTGCGCTTTAGAGCTGTTTGTTTTCCTTCAAGATAACCGAGTCAAGCGTTCATCTTTCTCCTTCGTGACGTTTCGCCTCCCACATTGGAGGCAAAACGCCGTGCAAGAGAGATAGATCTTCATTACTACAGCAGAGAGTGCCCAGCGAGCTTGCAAGCTCTGGATGTGGAATTCCTGCGACACAACAAATGATCAAGAGTATGGCGTTAAGTGAAGGGTGACCTTCGGTTTTTTAAGACTATCGGTGGGGTGAGATATTCAGCAACACGGTTAAATAAAATGATAAATGATGGAATTGGAAAAAAAAATTTAATATAAATTGAATAACAGAAAAAGTGAGGAATGGAGACTATCAGTGTACGATCATGGCAGAAGAATGCCACCCACACAGCAATCCAGCGAAAGCAATGGCAACGCTAGTATGAGTGAAATTAAGTACGGTCGACATATTGTTGGACTGACAGGAGGAGGAGGAGGCACTGGAAGAGTGAAGGATGACATGGAAACCACTGCAAGAGTTGGCTTATCTATCAGTGGATGGATGCTGCTGCTGGAGAATCGTGGACCCAGTGGCCTCGGTAACGGAGCTGGATGGGAAAAGTAATATGAGTTCAGCCGTGGATATTGTGGGGAATGATTAGAAAATGTATTCTCACGACTGGGGCATCGCTGAGGACCTGCAATGATGCTCTTATAACACGATACAAATAACAACGGACAACATTTAAGAAGTCTGCTGTTGATGCTGGCTGGTCAAAGTGGAAAGACCCTCATTCCTCGAATCGTAGTCTGTGACGGTCTCGATGTTAGAGAAGTAACAGTTGTTGGTTAATGTGTGTTCCACCATTGTTGATTTTATAGTCCATGAAATGGGGATTTTAAAATGCCTGTTTTACGAACAACTCTGCTGCACAAAAATATCATTGCAAAGTAAAACAGTACGGCAAAATAACGGGAGCCATAGGAACAGACTTAGTGACAAATAAAGCAATGTAAGGCAATGTTGTGCCAGCCTTGTTACACTGCCCATATAAACCCCGCGTTGTACGCACCTGATCGCACGAATGACAGCCTTCACTGAGGGCTCGAAGTCCTGAGGAGTCTCATCCAAGAAGCAGCCCGATTCCTCAGAGCCGCCTTCCAAAAACACTCCGGTCTCTGCAGAGACGGGGCCGTTGAAACACACGCAGCGCACAGGAGACGACGAGGCGACGTTACTCCCCGTCGCACTGATCCGAGCTTGAGCTCTGCATGTTGTGTCTGGGCGAGTCAATGATCTAACGCTGTGTTGTAGCTATCGGTGTGCAACGTGGAACAAATGCACCGGGTTTTAGGAGTCAAAGGGCCACAGGTACTCGGCTAAGGAAGCGTAGCGATGGAGGGAGTGGGGCGCTATGTGATTAATGGTTCAATAATAAAATGCTCAAACTTCAGTGGCCGAGATTCAATTCAGTCTGTGTGCGTCACTGCTTGTCTCTGAATGTGAGTGAATACACGTGTGTGGTTTAGCGGTTGGCGCGCTGCGCTAGGACTTTGATTTCCACTCACAACCAACACGAGTGACGATTACCTGAACTCGTCCCGGGGCCTCCCCTAGGTTGACTCAACTGCAAATGAGTACCCAGTGCGTTGCGTCAACACCACCGCCTGGGAAAGAATGGCTGCCGGGCGTGTTGCTGGTCACCCACACCGTCGGGTACCTTTCCAGTCTCCAAGATGCTCGCTTACTAAGACCTGCCCCCAAAATCTGTTTCGGCCATACGGGACGGTGTGTAGGGACGGGCATGCCGCGGATAGCGCTCAGGCTGAGCTGGGCACACGCCCAGGCCTGACCGTGCGTGCAGCGGGCACCGGCCGCCCGTCCCAGCCGCAGGCTGGTGCGCCTCCGCGCTCGCTCGCCCAGGCTGTGGCTTCGTCCTTTGGGGGTGGAGCGCAGGGGATTGTTGTTGACTGCGTCGCCGTGCCCCGGCGTGCCAGGGGTCCCTCCGACGGGCAGGACGGGAGGGGGCCCCGGGCCCTGCACGGAGGCGTCGGCGCTGTGGGTCCGGCGCGGTGGACCCTGCGCGCCCGGCCGGCTGCGGATGAGCTGCGTGACGGGGCTGGCGAGCCGCTCACGGAGTCCCACCTTTTGGCTGTGTGCCCAGGGGGTCCGGGCAACGTGGGTGCAGGAGGGGGGAATGAGGGTTTTAATCGGAGCTGTGGCTGCCGGCTTAACTACTGATAATAAGGTCGAGGTGGTGCCGAGATTGACCGGTGCGGCACACGATGAATGAACTCAGTCTTCATCATTCGAGAGGGATCACGGATATCGAAAAACGCGAATACTGACGGCGCTTCTCCACTATACGTAATACATCCCCACATCAACACAAATATCATCACTATCAACGTAAATATACGTAATAATATTCTCAAAGCAATAACAACCCGTTATTAACATAATAACAGCACGGCGGTGCTGTAAATACCTGAAATGAAATGATAATAATGAAGAAACCTGACAAAATCAATATAAAGTGAACATACGTTTTCTTAAAGATGCCCAAAACAGTGAGGGAATACTGTACACTTGTGCCGAGGCAGTGTAAAGTTGTTACAAACAAATTGTAAACTCTTAATATTTTTTTCTATTCCCAATTCTACTTCTAACTTGACCTCAAATGCATTCAGATTTTCATTTACTTATTGATCAAAATCATCCAGCATGAACACCTAAACGTAGAGAACACCCGACCCGCGGGCGGTGTCGTGCAGGTTGCACCGGTGCAGAGACTACGTCGTACCGCGCGGTACCCCGTAGTGGATATCGGGATCGAGTATTCCACCCAAAGTAATACGCATTTGGGATCACGCAAAATGTGAGAATTGCTTTGAAAAAACGCTCTTTTGGGATAGCTGTCGAGGGGTGTGATGACTGTCCTTCACGCATTAGCCTGATTACTCCATTAAGTGCCACCAAATAATATAAATAAACATTTTAAAAAACATTTCATCAGCCTAATGGCTTTCCAGACCAATATTTTCAAGTAGCAGTGTTTGGTGACTTAAACAAATGCGGGTTAATATTGGTTTGGAACGCCAATCTGCTCATTGATTAAAACTTATTTTTGTTATTTATGCATAGAAACGCAGAACGGAGTTATGTTTCCATTTACTCTTTTATCGACAGTGCTCCATAACAACGCACAATGAATTTGTGTACGTTAGTGCACGGGTTAGTTTTAATGTGATCGCAGAGAAAACGTCACTCTTTATAAACATCACACTAGCGTGAACTCTCATCTCCCTGGGAAAAAACATAGACGTACAATATCACCTGGTTCAATATATTCCTATATATTTATATCGCATGATGTTAGCAGTTCATGCATTAGTGGGTTTTTTGTTTTGGGCGACACCGCAAACACAGGAGTAAATCCACGCACAGAGAACAGGGGCAGAACACACAACCATCACAGAGAAAGGTGCCAGAGGCCGGCAGGCCCTTCTTTCTGAGAGGGGCGGATGTTAGCGCCGCGCCACGCTGCTGTCAAGCACTGAAGCCTCTCAAGTATACACCGCAGCATGCTCACGAACGTCAGAGACCACACTGCACAGCGGGACTCTACCTATGTCGACGGCCTGAATGCGAGTGAAAGAACCTCTGCAGTTTGCTGTGGGAAACGGGGCAAAGTGGAGTCAACGTTAGAGGGGGTGAGGGGGCGTTCGTGTCACCGTTAGCCTCCGTGAACAACGCAGTTGCCACCTCCTCGGTACAAGAAGTTGTCCAGCAGGGAGGGTAAGCAAGTTTAAAACAGTTCAGGGCAGTGGGGGCGATTTAGTTGGGATAAATAACCTAGGCATCATGTTTCTGGACTGTGGGAGGAAAGCGGAGTACCTGGCAACAATCCACGCGAACAGAGGCAGAACATGCAAACGCCACCACTCACCAGACCTGTTCACGAAGGGAGGCCCTCCTAGAAGTGCTGGACTCCAGGTGACGCAGCTCGAGAGTTCATTAAAAACACGCGAACCTCTCCACTACGATGAAATCACGATCCATGAGAAGGGGCTGTCATCGAACTGCGAGTTTGCGTGACGATTACCGATGATGTTAACCGATTCAACACTTTGCCCTGCAAGCTATCGCATGAGACTGGCAGTATATATACTGACAGTATATATTTTGAAGTGGTACCAGCAGACTGCAAAATGTCGCGAAGGCAGCTAAGCAGTGGATGCTCCCCTGTACACTGTATCTGCTAATCGTTATTGTGAAGGATGATTGTGGAAATATGACAATGACTGTGCAACTGTAAATTATAGATAAGAATAGTGGTGATGTATTTGTGATGATGGTGATGATGATGATGATTACATGCAATATTAATTAACTTGTAGGACTTTGGATCGGAAATGGGGAGATGTCCAGCAACAAGGAATGAGTGGAGGAAGTAGACTTGGAGAGGTGAGTTCTCCACGAGCCTCCTTTTCAACAGGGTTCTGCTTCATGATGTTTAACGAATCGCTGTCTGAGTGAGGTACACGCTGGGCACGAGCGTGCCCTGAATCAAGTCCATGTTAGCGCTCAAATGGCACACAGACAGGTCTATGTCACGACTTAGGTCAATGCTCTTATGTCCCATCTCTGCGTGATTCACTAACCCGTCCTCTGGCACAAAGTTACACGTGCGTATCACCAATACACCCACTGTGATTACGGTCATCACGATAAAGGGATTGATAAAGACAGTGATGATGTATTGATGTAGGTTTTCACATTTCAATGTATGACAATTGCTTTTAAGAACTGCTCTTTCGGGATAGCTGTGTCAAGGGAGAGAGGAGGTACGCTTGACACGGCTATCGAAAAATATCAGCTCTTAATCGTGATCGCAGTAAAGGGGGATACATTTAACAGCCGTGATGCTCATGCTCATGGTAGTGACAATGTTGCGAGAGGGCCTGTTGATTGGTGATGACGATGGTGATGTCACTGCCGGCCGGGCGCAGGCATCGCGCGGTGCCGATGGCTCCCAGAGACCCCTGCACACCTGAGCGACGGGATGCAGTCGTAGTAGAATCTCCAGGTGGCGATCAGGTGCGGACGGCTGGCGTCCGTGGAGTGGAGGCGCCACGCTGCCTGGGAGCCAAGCAATAGCCACGTGAGCACAGCAATGCTCCTCCACTCAATTGCTGTCTGCTCGACTATGTTCGCCCATACACCAGTCGCTCACAATTTACATAATTATTTCCATCCATCCTCAGCCACTTGGCTACGCAACAGTTATGCCATATTGACTGATAAGCTCCTTACATTACTTGTAGTGCATGGAAATACTGACTGCGGCACTGTTAAAATACATTATTAAAGTTAATGCTTCTATTGAAATCCATTATTGCAACATTTATGGAGAGGATTCAATGCGTTTTAATCGATGTGGGTTGTTCTCGTCATTCAATTTACTTTGGGGCCCCAGAAACACCAAGACCCGGTGCCTCCCACCTGTATCAGCCCCGCAGCTGGGCTGCGTCTCTTCTCAAAGTGTTTCTGACGATGCTGCTCTTGCACCTTCAGGGCAAATCCCGATCCCAGGATTCCCTGAGGGGTTTGGGAGGAAGAATGGGGCAGTGAACTCCCGACAGCACGGGTGAACTGAGGCTCTGGGAACATTGGAGGGTAGGGACCGGGTTTGATTCGTGCATCAGAGGTAGAATTATCTTAAGAGCCGCACGAATGCAGTTTAACTACCGATTATCCGTGGGTGAGCTATGTAGATTGCGGGTAAAACGTGCTTATGAAAATATATATATCAGTGTAATGTGTTTTGCGTGCGTTGTAATTGAATCGTCAGCTGCTCTTACAGAGGATTAAGAACTCAGTGCCCATGTGATCGCAAACATGTCGGCCAGTAAACCGATGTTTTAAATAGGAATAATACACGAGTGTCTCTACTCACGGCACAGCTTGTTCCATCATGCACTCAGTCTCGACTCCTCTGTTCTGTAGCAACTCCATAGTTCTTCTAACAGATCTCTGTGTGAGTTTATGGGTCTATGTAGTTTCATAAAGTCTGGGTGAGTTTATGGGTCTATGTGCAAGTCTCTGGGTCTCAATGATAGTCTGTAGCCCTCCATGAGTGTCTGTGTTTCTCGATAAACTTTCCACTGTCTGGAGGAGTTTGCGTGCTTCGATGAACTCTAGATCTATGCCATTTGGAGGCCAGTGCTCCTGCCCAGGTCTCCCTTGGTGAAGAGGTGTGCGGAGAGGTTAAACATACTAGAGCAACCTGAAGAGCCTCCGACTAAAGGTGGTTGGCGTCAGGAACTGCATCTGGTTGTAAAATTGTGCTCCAGTACGCGCATTAGGGGCAACCTGTCAATCTGGATCAACCCGCCAATCTGGATCAACCCGGATGGTGGCTGTTTAACCGGTAACAGCAACACAAGAGCACTTGCTGTGCCAGTGCGTTGTATAGATGCCCGCCATCGCGACGCCGGAGCGTGCGGGTGACGGAGTCCCGGTGTCCGTGAGCTCCGTACGGCTGGGAGAGCGAAGAAGGAGATGCCGAGCAGAGCGAAGCTCGCGGCCATGAGCCGCCCCACCCACGTCACGGGGCACTTGTCCCCGTAGCCGATGGTGGTGAGCGTGATCTGCACGTGGCACCCACACGGCACATGGCACCCACACGCACATGGCACCCACACGCACGCACTCGCACAGAGGACTGCCCACCAAAGATACAATCCCCCTGGTATAGCCTCCACGGACTGTAGGAGCAAGTGCTGTTAGCGAGCCATGGCAACGAAATGTAGCAGGGAGCGCGCTGTGTTCTAAAGTCAGTAAACAGAAGTCAGTTCCCTCTCACTGCTCGCATTGGTGGTCCTGCCCCCCCCCCAAGTCGACTCAGCATTAAATTAATATTAACCCCATATGTAACATCAGCATTGGAGAGGCTTACGACCCCCCCCTCGCCCCCTTCTGTTGTGGTCATCTTATAGCTGCTTCCTACAGCACTTTTCCAGTAGCCGGTTAAGAGCTACCTGGGGGACCTCTATCTTTGCCTTCACAGCCATGGCCACAGATGGGTCGCCCAGCTCTCACCGTGCCCCACCAGAGTGCGTCAGCATAGGTCCCGAACTGCTTCTGGTTCTCGTCCTTCTCGGCCAGGTAGACGAGGAACGAGGAGAAGACCAGGACCAGGAATCCGATATACCAAGCGGTGATCAGCTCCTGAACATCGCCATGCGCGGCGAGACACCCGTCAATTACAGTTGTTGTCACTTAGAACGCGCCCGCGCAGATCGCTTCAATGCCGAACAGACTCGTCTAGAGGGACAACGACTAAGAGGAGCGAGGAAACCGCGGGGGGGGGGGGGGAGGAGGTGGCCACGCGGCAGCGCGCATCTTGAGCTTCTGCAGCAGCAACATTGAGTTACTACGGAGCGGTCTCCTCGCACATTGAGCAGAACGGTCGATGGCGTCCCTGCCGAGCTCCGTACAATGTAGTGATGTCGGGTTTCATGATGCATGATGGCAATTGCTCTTAAGAGCTGCTCTTTCGGGATAGCCATGTCAGTCAGTCCTCATCTCTCCTTCACGCTGCTTCCCTCACGACGGGAACCCTGATGATAGTAATAATTGCACTTCTACAGCGCTTTCACCCGAGGGTCACAAAGCGCTGCACAGACCTGTGGAGAGAACGTCATGTGAATAACATCAGAGTAGATAAATTAAAGTAAAATAATAACTATAAATCAATGAAGGACATAAAACGGTGGTATTTGGTTTGACTGTAATGGAAAATTATTAATGTTACTAGGATAGCATATTTTTTGATACCTTGTTTCACTGACCCACTCGACAAACTGGCCCACTGACAAACTTGACAAACTGACACACTGATACTGGACACACTGACACAGTCGACACATTTGACCCACTGGATAGATTGACG
>JAZEWT010000030.1:1959913-1974217 GCA_036362905.1 Mordacia mordax
ATGTACTGTGTACGTTCCCACGTAACTATGTTGTTTCTCCCTGCCGAGGTGATGTTGAGAGCTCATGAACAAGCCACGCGTCTTGTGCAGATGTGCGTGCGAGAAAACGCTGCTGCGGCGCGTGATTCATGCACACAACAGGTGTGAATTAACTCACTTGTGCTCGGAGTTGTTAGCGAGGCGAATTACACCTCAGTCAACACATTGCTACATCGTCTTTGACAATCAAGTGAATGAAATTACGTCATTAAATACCATTAATACATGTTATCGACGTACACGGACCAACGCATGAGAGTTTCTCTCCAGACCAGCTCTCTCGGGATAGCCGAGTGTTCTGCCCAACTCCTGACGATTGCCCTAACGTGAGAGGCAAACGTCACACATGAGAGAGGAGGAATGCTCGACACGGTCATCTCGAAAGAGCAGCCCTTGGGAGCAATTTTCACCACGGTATTGTCATTATAATAAAACAAAGACAATTCGCAGCGGGCACAGTGTCGCTGAGCGTCGCAGGTGTTCATTGGAAGAGCAAAGCACTCGGGTGCGAGCAGCTGCAGAGAGGGCGGGAGTCGGCGGCACCACTCGCCAGAGTCGGACCCGCCAGGCACTGCGTCACAGAGACGGTGATGTTTTCGGCCAATTAATTAACTATTTCAGTTATGGGAGAAGTCTGAAGATACCCAAAACAAGGGAGAACACACACTTTTCGCACTGAAATGCACCCGGGGCGGGAATTGAACCTCCTCCGGCACGACCTGTTTTCTGTGAGACACAGACGTTACCACTGCATTGACTCCTTGCTGCCCAGTCCAAAATTATCTTCAATATTGTGCATTAATCACCGGATTGCACCAAATGTACGCACTAAAATGTGTTCAGAGTCGACCAGGCTACGATATTAGTGCAACACAAAGTGTTGTGATAGAAAACAGATCGTTATTCAAAGAAAACAGTGGCGTTGTGGCGAGATCGTAACTCAGCGTTTTGTCAGAGCCACTGCGTCACTCCCACTGCAAGGCAGTGGTGCCGGCCACTCGTTAGGCTTCTCATAAACAAATGCCCACGGCCATACTTCTCATTTGTTGCAAGTCACGAGCAGTTACACTGCCGTGAGATGTGACGTTTACCCTAAAGTAAGTCGTCACACTGACGCTGCCGCAGCGTCAGCCGCACTCACGCGACGATCGGTGGCTGGGATCGCGATGGAGAACGGGTTAAACGTTCTCTCGGTGATGAACGCTGATAACGAAAATGTAAAAACGTGAGAAAAAGGCAAACACATAAGGAGATGTACATGTTTGGAATGTCTCCGAGACAGAAAGAGGAACACGTGGGTTGTCCACTCGGCCAAAACTTGGTGTCGAGTCTTCGACCTCGGTGGCACTCGCGGCTCACTGGGAATGGGGCTGAGAGACAACACGCACGCTATAGCGGTCAGTTTGACCGTTGACAGAGTTGCGACTAGAATCTATATATAATGGAGCATGTGTTTTTATTATTTAACATATGAGGCGCACATTGTATTGGCACAACAACAAGGCTTTTATGACTATTTTAAAGCTTTACTTACGACTTATTGATCACTCATTTGACAGTTTAACACTTTCAGTTTGATATTCTCATTTTTGCGCTACCATGAGCCCTCTGAAGCGCTCTTCCCTTTTTATCCAGGAATATTTCCAGGCCCGAGCATTCATGTCAACAGAAAACGTCGTCAACAAGAGATGTCAGACGAACGTGTTACACTCTTGGAGCAAGATCGCCCATAGTCCGGCTAGTAATAGGTTCTCTGCGAGCAGAGTGAGAGGTAGGTAACGCGCCAGAGGGGAGAGACTAAGTGAATGCAGCGGTGGGTACCGGTTGGATTGTCGCAATGCAGCATTGCGAGACATGGCAGTGGCTTGTGCAAATGTTCACCCATTCATAAAATTATAATAATTGCATGGTGGATCGTGGCGAATAATTGGGCCTAATTTCCAATTAGACCAACGTGCGTCAAACGAGTTAACGTCCGTCAACATAAATCCTGTACTGGTAATGGTCATCAACAGAATTAACGAAGTGCATTAATACACTCGTGGTATTTAATTGCGCCGAGCGTGTAAACGTATCGCTCAATTATGAGCAGCTCGCTGTGCAGTTTAAGCGGCTCTCGTGAATAAACTCTCTATCGGCGTGCGCGGGACCCTGGGAGGGCATTGTGGCCGCTGATCTGAAGGAAGGAGGGGGGGCTGTAACCCCGCACCTCGGGAAATCTGGAACACGTTGCTGCAATGTGGTTACACGTAATTAAAATGTGTAACGGGTTTAATAATGCCACGAAAAATACGGCTGTTTTCATTCAGTATGTAATTCTGTGTTCATTATCTTAATGTGCTTGTTACTTTCGAAAGGCCCGCGTGTATAACTTAATCCAACAGACAGGCACAAAGGCGTTGGTCATGCGTGCACACAGGCGGGTGCGGGTCACGTTGCACGCGTGCAGCCCGCTTGTCGATTCACTGCTCGGCGATGACCCCCCCGCCGCCCCCCCCACTTCCCCCCAGGCCTGTGCGGACGGCACGGGGTTACGTGACGGCCCACGTCAACACGCACGGCAGTTGCTGATTGTTGATGGCGCTGCGGAGCACGGGCACAGCGCTGGGCTGAGCTCTCTGTTGCTCGCTACGTAACGCGGTGCGAAGACATCGATTGCGGTGCTGGGCGTGCGGGCGATTTTGAAACGTATTCCCTCGTCCTGGAGCAAATGTAGCTGATGTCGAGTCGGGCTCGTTCTGAACAGCAACCTATGCAGCAGCATGTTTTTTGGAATGTGGGAGGAAAACGGAGTGCCCGGCGAAAACCCACGCGGACACGGGGAGAACATGCAAACTCCACACAGAAAGGCACCCGAGCCGAGAGATTCGAACCCGGGACCTTCTTGCTGTGAGGCGACAGCGCTACCCACTGGGCCACCGTGCCGCGCACATTGTATTTAAAATAATATTAATTCTTAGTTGAAAATGTAAAACAAACACACTTGCTCCTTTACGCAACGGTATTCTCTTGCTGGCAAGCTCGCTCGTCACGCGGCACAATTCCACATTCCTCGGGACAGGTTCTCACGCCACTGTTTGCCCATTCACCTGCCGAGCGCGTTACTGCCCCACTGCTGCCAATGCCACGCGGGACACAGCTGCTTCCAGGCCTCCACACGTCTTGGCCATCGCAGCAACTGTCACAACAGCGAGCCCAACCAATTGTTAGCAGGCCCGGTCGCCAATATCAGCAATATAGAAATACTCGAGTAGAATTCATAACCGCTCAGGTTACATTAACACAGGTGTTCTCTCTCGACCGAAGACCGAATAATCCCAGAACGTCCCGATCTCCCCAGATCTCAGTGCTTGGGGTGGGTAAACACGACCGCACAGCAGATTGCTCTCGGTTGTGGGGCTACATAGTGGAGAGCAGTTCACCGAAAGACACCTTTATTGTACCTCTATACCCCTGCATACTGAGTACAATTTAAAAATTACTATTTATAACCTGTGGCACATTTTCATTCAATGTCAAAGCGATTCATTCGAAGATAGAACGGCTCAGAGGGGAGAGGAGGTAACCGGCAGAGCTGGGGAGGTGGAAGGCAGACACGCAGTTTACCAGCGCCAACCCGCCAGACACTGCGTCCTATATGTTGTGATGTTTTTCGGGCAATTCAATTAATTAGTGTGTTTTTTATTGTGGGAGGAAAACGGAGAACCCAGCGGAAACCCACGCGCAATAGGGGAAGTAAATAGATTACATACAGATAAGCGCTCAAAGCGGGACTCAAACTGCCTCGGGTAGGACTTTGGAAACGTAAAAACCTTCACAAACCCACACCGACCGGCGCAATGGACGAGACTTTAAACTCCCATCGTCTGTAAGTGCAAGGAGGCATTTTAATATAAAACAAGCCGATGACTGCAGCAAAATCTAAATATTTCCTCATGGCCGTACGCGATAGCCTCGGTTTTTCATTTAACCGACAATGGTGATGGCAAGACACCGCGTAAGGCAGCTTGTGGCCATTTAGGCCGAGATGACCTTGGGGAGTCCTATGTCACAAGTACCATGTGCCAATTGTCATGAAATGTGCAGGCTTCCATTGGTATCAAAGTGCGTGTTGTGAGCCCGCCACGTGGATATACAGACACACTCCCACTCAGACACGCACACACACTCAGACACACACCCACATACCCACTCACTCAGACACACCCACACTGAGACACGCATTCACACCCACACTGAGACACGCATACATACACACCCACACTGAGACACGCATACACACCCACACTGAGACACACATACACACCCACACTGAAACACGCATACACACCCACACTGAGACACCCACTCAGACACACGAACACACACTCAGATTCACAAAGTCATTCATAAACAATCTCACACACGTACCCACCCCTCGACACGCATCCACTCAGACACATGCACACGCACCTACTCAGACACACAACCACACTAAGACACGAAGACAAAAGACCCCCCGTAAAGCCTTAAAATACTGTAGGGTTAAGTGCTGTCAGCCAACACATATGAAGGTCGACACAGCATACGAGGAGGGGGGGTTACCAGCACCACGCCCGGCTGCCTTTGTCTCCCCAGTGGATATGTTTACAAACTGCATTAGGTACTCATTTGAGGCTGAGTTAACCTAGGGGACGTCCAGGACGCGTTCAAGAAATAGTCACTGCTGTTAACCGTGAGGGGGATTCGAACTCGGGTGGCCAGGTTTGTACCCAGTACGCTAACCGCTCAGCCACCGCTCCCTACAACACTCAGACAGACGCACCTACTCAGAAACACGCGCACACAAGCGCATATCAAATGTCTCACGGTTACGCATTTACACACACATATGCCATGGCATTCTCTCAGGCACGCTCCCTCGTTTGGCTGCCGCTCTGCTGTTACTCTTGACCACCGGCCATCAACTCAAATACCATCTCGCCTTGCCAAGCTCACTTACTGTACTTGCCCAAGTCAAGAATGAAGGCTCTCGCTCGGTCCATTCGCGAAGACACGAGCTCCTAGACGCGTGGGAGAGAAGCTACACTTGGGTGCTACATCGTAATACAGGGAGAGATGCTGACGGATTCCAGGGGGCATTCATCTGGCAGTGGAGAGATCACTGCTGCCGATCACAATGAACTACAATGACAACAGACAATGCAAATACAGGGTCATAAAAAATGTGCACGAGTTCGAATCGTCCATACTTATTGAAACACTTCACTTGCAATAATTTATTTTGGTGTCAGAACGTGTAAGGCTTGGGAGTTTTATTACCGGTGTGAAGTATGGGAATAATCCAGATGCTGTTGACCAATCGGAGAAGGTAAAAGAAATCACAGTTTACGCTGAGAGCATCCCTGAAGAAAAGCCCCTGCTGCAGTCATTTGAATATTTCATGAACGTCTAAACTACAATTGAATGCACAGGGATCACATTGAAAATGTTTTCATGCGAATTAAATACATGTTTCGTTCGTGTTGTGATATCGGACTC
The DNA here is from genome assembly GCA_036362905.1 of Mordacia mordax. Taxonomy (NCBI): domain Eukaryota; kingdom Metazoa; phylum Chordata; class Hyperoartia; order Petromyzontiformes; family Petromyzontidae; genus Mordacia; species Mordacia mordax. Next base: position 1,965,473 of record JAZEWT010000030.1, read on the forward strand.
AGTGCTGTTCTTACACTATTTCGATAAATTTTGGCAAGTCAGACTAGAGTGTGTTTTTTAAGACCTTGCAGAATGAAAACATAATGAGTATAAAGACACAAACTCTGCGCCCACACGCGCACAGTCACCCTGCTGCCCGACCGGGTTTGCTGTTTGGAGACTTTCAGCGCAAGTGCCACCAGTGAGCGCCAGTGCTCAGGCTGTGAGACGGAGCGGAGGGCCGCATCTCCACCGTCGTCGCCTCTCTGCTTGCATCGACCATGCTGCAGCAGATGCGCTACAGATTTAGGTTCAGTTGACAGGTGGGCGGCGCAAACGCCGGGGTCAGATACCGAGTTGTCACTTGCGTCCACGGTTAACAGAATACCGGACGGCGCGTCTACAAGATGCAGGGTAAATTCCAAGCTGGGATGCCACAGTCTATTCATGTTTTCATATTTTTTTAACGAAGCCCGATTTTATCTATGCACGACAAGCGTAGTCATGCATACAGTTTGGAACGAGGTCTCGATTGCTTTGTAAATGATAATATCAATAATACATGAATACCATTTCTCATGTGCACATCTTCGTTATATTTCCGAGGGATTCATTCGCAGACAGAACGACTCAGAGTCGCGAGGCAACCTGCAGAGGGGGGAGGCAGGGCAGGCGGGGAGCGGGGTCAGTTAAGCCACACAGTTAGCCGGCGCCAACCCACCCGACAGAAAGTGCCTCCTATATATTGTCATCGACCGTTTAATTAATAGAGAGGTTTTCTATACTTGTGAGAGGAAAATGGAGAACCCGGAGGAAACCTACGCAGAACAGACGGAGAACACATAAACTCCGCACAGAAAGGCAGCCAAGGTTGGAATGGAACCGCTCAAGCAGGACCGTCTGTGTGGTGCAGATGTTACCACTACGTCATCCTCCCGCATTAGAGCAATGAGAAAACATCAAACACACGGAGGGATTTAAACGTCACTGAAACTGCTGACAATTAATCTGCGCCGGACCACGCAACCCAACTCGGCGCGTGCAGTGCAGTAACCTCAGTCGTACATCCTGCTGCACGGGCGGCTGAGCAGCAAAGGTTTCCACTGGCACTGCCCGGAACACAGACGGGAGCTACAGCTGATGACAGGACAGTGTTACTCGTTTGAGATTTTCTAAACATTTCCAGTGTTTTTTGTGTAAGTAGCGCTGCCTCCTCAGAGCCAGAGAAATCCTCGGGGTTGATTCTCGACTCGGATGGCTGGAGTTGGTATGTTCTCCCTGTGTGCCTGTGGGTTTAGGGCGAGTACTCCAGTTTCTTCCCACAGCCCAACGACATGCTGCTCTCTGGGTTATAACCGGCCTGCTGACTAAGTTACTCGTGGTACTCTGTGATGGACTAGAGTTCCATCCTGGGTCTTTTCTTGTGCCCTGTGTCTGCCGGGATAGATCGCCACAACTTTGCACGGGATCAAGTGGGTACTGACAACCAATCAATGTGGCGCACAGCATGTCTATGCACGTTGCCGAGCGTACTGTGGGTTACTACCTGCTATGCACAAGCTATGCGTGTATATGTGCACGTAGGCCTGTGTGTGTGTATAGCCCTTATCACTGACGATTCGGACCCGGGCCTCCTCCAGATCAACTCAGCTAATTCGGTGGGCGCCGACCAGAAACATTGAACTACATTTCACGTGAAATCTCTCGTTATAGCTCAAGTCAGTTGGCAACACCAATAATCAGTACGAAGAGAAAGGTGGCCAGACGTAGTGCTGGTCACCCGCTGCCTCGCATGCTGTGGCGACCTGCACACCTTCGAAGTGAGAGTACTTGACCATCTATGTCTGTTGAGACCATGCGGGTGAACTCTCTGTTTGTAGGCGGAGGGCGTGGCGGTGGTGGCGGTAGTGGCGGTGGTGGCGGTGGCCCACGGTGGTGTCCTTGGCTACAGCCGTGCACTATCATCACCGACCCAAGATTGATTCTCAGCCAAAGCAAACATGGACGGAAACAATGTACACTTGAACCCGTCTTGTACGTCCCGTTGGTCTGTGACCATCGTTAATGTTAGAGCATCAACGGCCGCCGTGTGTGCACCCTGATGCCATCACCAGCCGTCTCCATGCCCTGTGTTGACCTTAATAGGTGCTCACCAACACCACCTCGCTCAATAGTCAATTGGGTTCTATGCAGAATGTTTAGTCTTGTTTTTAAACACATATACACACGCACAACGCCAACCTAGACCAAAAAGCCTCCACCACCCCCAATACAGCCCTAACAGTCTTCGCAGACTGGAGGATCGAGTCCTGTTTGCGAGCAACTATGAAGGCCGGCACGGCACACAAGAGGGCGCTTGGCCAGTACCCCACCTGGCCGCTTCTGTCTCCTCAAAGTCGATGTTTAGATACTGCATCAGGACCGCTTCAGATATTCGTCACCGATGTTGGCTTTGAAAAGGAATCTCGCTGGTGTCGCCGTGTTCTTCAGTGAACGCGCCGACCGCCACAGCCCCGCTTTGCGGTCTCGAGACACGCAGAGACACGGGGGCTGCGTGAGAGCTTCGAGTGGCAGCGATGCGAGGCCTCGCAGGCAATGGCCGAGCGGGCAGGGTGGTGCTTCATGCTGCTGCGTCCCCAGAAATCAAACAGACGAAAGCAAAACAGATCCGTGCTTGGCTGAGTCGCCGTGTGGGAGCCACGCCTGGCCTGCAGAGTTCCGTATCCGCTGGCTCCCTCACTTCCAGCCGTGAGGAGGACTCGAGTGCACAAAGAGGTCATTCAGTGTTTGTGGGCGCTCGATCACTGCAGACGGATTAAACTCTACTTAACATTGAGACGCGGCTGATGACCGCAAAATAATAATAATAATAATTATTATATTTTGTAACGCGCACCGCTTGATATCGGAAAGGAAAACGGGGAGATGTGAGGGCAGCCATGCGATTAGCTGGCGCCAACATTGCCACATACTTCGTCCTCTATGTTATGTTATGGGTTGAATTTAAGAAATTACTGGGGGGGGGGGGGTTGTTGCTGTGACAGGCAACTGAAGAAATCCACGCAGAACAAGAGGAGAATACAACAAATTCCACGCAGAAAGGCACCCGGGACGGGAATCCAACTTCTTCGGGCAGGATCTTCTCTCGGAGACATCGCTGTTACCAGTTCATCACTCAGAGTTCGCTCGACTCGGATGGACATCACTCACATTGAGTGATGTTCACGCACAGCAGGGTGGCTGCTGTTGCTGCTGCTGCTGCGTGTTGGGTAGCAGGCGGCTGTGCAGACTAATAAACCATTGCCGTATTTTACTGACACGCTCCCCCACGTGTATTGCGTCGTACAACCGCGACCTACACTGATCAGCGCAGTAGAGTTTGGTCAAATAAACCTCACGACTTGCGCTGTGGGCGGCACGGTGGCCCAGTGGGTAGCGCTGTCGCCTCCTCACAGCAAGAAGGTCCCGGGTTCGAATCTCAGCTCGGGTGCCTTTCTGTGTGGAGTTTGCGAGTTCTCTCCCCATGTCCGCGTGGGTTTTCGCCGGGCACTCCGGTTTCCTCCCACAGTCCAAAAAACATGCCGCTGCACAGTTTAATTGGCTTGCAGACTAAATTGCCCTCAGTGTCCGGTGATGGATTGGCGTCCCATCGTGGGTATATCCCTGCCTTGCGCCCTGTGTCTGTTGGGATAGGCTCCGGCTCACCGCGACCCTGTACAGGATTAAGTGGTTTCTGACAGAGATGAGATGAGACTTGCGCTGTGTGGGAAGTTCTTCTTACAGCAGGGTGCTGACAAAAGGCCTGCGCATTGTTCCAAATGGAGAAGTAATAATAACAATAATAATTGCATTCGCAGAGCGCTTTTCATCCGAGGGTCACAAAGCGCTTCACAGAGCTGCGAATTCCTTCGACTGATGAGACGCAAATGGAGCACAGAGTGTTATTTCCGTTCTGAGTGTTTCCAGCAGAGTGGTCGCGACACGTGCGATCTTGCTCGAAGAGTGTAACACGTTCTTCTGATGTCAGGAGTAAAGGTAAAGAAGTTGGTACAAGTGCAAACGTTGGAAGTTAAAGCTGTAATAGTATTAACGTTTCGGAAAAGTTATTGGTATTGTTGCTGATACCACCGCCCTTGGAAAAGCCGTCCGTGACTCAGTATACCGTCGGCATGGAATGGTCACCCTCCCGACACAGGCGTACAGCGGGGAATGGATACGAGGATTGTGGGTAAGTGGAGAGGGGATCTGCTCCACAGCCCTTGCTACATTCTGGTCCGAGGCACTAATTGTCGGGAGCGCGCTCTGTCTCGCAGCCAGTGTCGTCGTTGCTCAAGCGAGCGATGAGCAGCTCTCAGTCTAAAAGCATTCCTGCGGCGGGGAGCGGTCGCTCTCTCCGTGGGACGAGCGCTGCAGGCACCCAGTGATCCGCAGTACGAGGCGTTACTCAATGTACAGGGTGAGTCGACCCTGATTAAAAAAGACATTACATTGGTAATGATAACGTGGACACGGGGAGAACATGCAAACTCGACACAAAGGCACCCGAGCCGAGATTTGAACCCGGGACCTTCTTGCTGTGAGACGATAGCGCTACCCACTGGGCCACCCTGCCGCCCACCTTGATTTCACGCCTATTTTTAAAAACGCCATCTCCAAGAATTAAAAATATCGCTTTGATCGTCACGCGATGAATCTCCCTCTCGTAGGCAGTGCGCGCGTGAGTGAGATGACCTTCACTCTGTGTGAAAACACAGGTCAGCTCAGGATACTCAGGACAGGGGTCGCCAACTTTTCATAGAAGCCGAGACATCATTTTGTGTTTAACATAATTTGAGCGCCGCATCGCACGCTTGAATAATAATAACAATACACCACCCGCCTCCACAAAGACAAAGATCCTCCGTATAGCATTAACTGACTGTAGGGACAAGTGCTCTGAGTGAAACCTTAGAGAAAAGCCAACACGGCGCATGAGGGGGTTGGTGGTCAGCACCACGCCCGTCCACCTTTGTTCGCCTCGTGGCGATTTTGACACATCGCACCAGGTTCTCATTTGTGTGTCTGAGATAAGCTAAGTGAATCCCAGGACTAGTTTAGAAAATCATTACTGGTGTTTTGCCATGCATGGGAATCAAACTTGGGTGGTGAGGATTGTCGCTCAGTGCGCTAACCATTACGCTACCGCTCCCCACCACATATACAAATGCTATACACACACACAGACACTATTGGACATATATGCAGCATGCGACTGATCAATTATGACGGTAGAGGCAAATAACGCGTGGGGAAATGAATCGCACAAGAACAAGCCGCTTCTGACATTTTTCTTTCGTTTGATGATTGCTTGCCAAAGCTGTTCTTTCAGGATAGCCATGTCGAGCGCTTCTCATCTCTCATTCGCTGAGTGCTCGTGACTGAGTCTCAAGCATTCAGTCACATTCAGTCACCGGAAGATGTCTCCAGCGTCGGAGGCAACACGTCCCAAAACAGAGAGAGAAGGAGCGTTCGACACGGCGATCCTGTACAGCTTTGGCAAGCAACCATTATGCGTTGAGCCCTGAAAACCTAAATCAGTACCGTTCGTTACTTTGTTGAATTCGTCGAGATGAGAACGTGACCTCAGAGTCTGGCGAATGACTTCGAGTGAAGGGTCGGCGTTATTAAGAGTGGAGACCACCGTGACCCTGTATAGGACTAAGCGGTTTCAGACAATGAGATGAGAGATGAGACCATGCATCCACCACCTTGAAACTGTGTTGCCCCGTGGTGCTAAGGAGGAAACATCTCGAGTTCAGATTGGCAGACGGAGCTCGGCACCACCACAGGGCAGCGGAGGTCACCCAGGTGACGTTTGCTGTGCGCGGTCCATTCTCAAACGCCTTTCATCAGAAGCTCATGACTCCCGGACCAATCTACTTAGCGGGTCTTATATCGCGTAGCGCACAATCCTGAGAGCGTGACGCGACTTACACGGCACCTGATGCGAGGATTATCCGCCCAGAAATGTGCCTAACGAGTACATTTTCACCGGGGAGTTTTTAAATCGCTGGTCAAAGGGAGAGAGGTCTGACAGCCAGAGTCAGGACCATGGAGCTCACCATCTCGAGGCGCTCCTCTCCACGACAGGGTGCGGAAGCATTCATTAATTGAGGAAGTCGTGCGACCTCTTGTGCTCGCAGACATCTATTCGAGTGTCAAATACCCTAGCCATGCAGTAGCAGAGTACCCATCCTGTGGGCTCTCTTGTCTCCTGAAACGTTCTTACTTACGGCTCTTGTTGATGTTGTCTGCTGACACGACCGCTTTGACCTGGGTTTATTCCTGGATAATGGAGGAAAGTGCTTACGAGGGTTGACTGCACTGCAAAAGTGGGAATATAAAGCTCAAGTCGTGTTGTAGTTTCAGTAGCGTAATCAGTAAGTGGGAAGGGAAGGTGCAATTAGACTTAAGATTCTTGGCGGTGTGTATGTCAAATTTGTGCTCATGATGCAATTGAACTGGGTGCCCTCATTGCGGACGCACACATACGTGCAGACATAAGCTCATCTGAATCTTTAAGGCCAGTAATTTTCTCAAAAGGACATCCGAAAGCATAGAGATGGGCTAGAGAAAGGAGCAATACACAAACCATAAGCAGTCATACACGGGGTTACGGTCCCACCAAGGCTAGCCACAGAAATATTAAAAGGCATGAAACAAATAATTTTAAAAATTAAAGGTAAAAACACAGTGTCGAAGGCTCGCCGACAGGAGGTCACGGGACAGACCCAGGTGTTATGGGCTGCCTGATTGAGATGACTGGCAGATGCACCACATTTGCTCCCAACTGTGCCAACTTGCTATGTTTTAGCCATCCGGCACTCTGCTCGTTGTTGTGAGCGTCGCTCCTCCGCCCTCAGTTGTTGATGAGGGCAACTGCATTCAACTGTCCCGTAGCGCTCTTCACGAGCCTCCTCCACAGAGGTCGATCTTGACACCGTTAGTGCCAGCTCCAAGTCCTCTTGTGCCACATCAGTGCCCGTTTAGCCCCCTCTATCCGGCCAAACCGTAACTGCTTGGGCATGCGGTGGCTAGGTATGCGGGCTACATGACCCAGCCACCGCAGCCTCGCCTGCCGGAAAAGCTCAAAAATGGGACTTTGTTCAGATTTTTCAAGAATTTGTGAGCTTCTCACACAATCCAACCTGGTTAAACCCAGGATGGATCGTAGGCAGGCCCAGCCGGAAAGTTTCTGGGCAGCGCAGATGTTCCGCCAGGAGGGAGTCCACGTTTTCGCAAGCATAGAGAAGAGAGGGCATGACTGCAGCTGAGAAAAAACCTGAAGCTTCGTGTGGAGCGACAGGGCCAGGCAGCTTCCACACAGCGTTACGTCGCCGATGAAATGCTAACGCTGACCGACTGATTCGCACACACAATGCATAACAATTTGAGGAAAAATATAAATATATTAAATAAACGTAGTCGCTCAATTCATAAAATAGTCGCGTGAATCACACATGGAGCGTGGGTCGTGCCTTGGTGGAAGTGTCACGTGTGAACAGCGCACTCTCTGTGCGCCTCCCTGCGCGGCGACGCTCTTTGAGTTTGTTTTGAGTTGTTCGCTCGTTTCGCAATTCTCTCTGGTGATAAACCGCGGGCACCATTAATAGCAATGCGCTCGTGGCTCGGATGTTTGCAGCAGCTGTCCTCCAGCTGACGTTGGCGCCCGCCACCGTCCCATCCAATTCCCCATTCCCCCAGAGCATCCAAGCCGCGGTCCCCACTCGCGCCGCCCCGTGTCCACACGCCGTGACTCAGGGCCGACCAAGGACCGGAGGGCCTCCCCTCTTAGCAAAATAACGACGATCTCCAGTATGGCCTTCACGGGCTTTTAGGCTAAGTGTTGTTAGGAAGCAGCAGCTATGAAAGCCGGCACGGCACACGAGGGGGTGAGTGGCCAGCTCTACCACGCTCGGCATTTTTGGTTTCCCGAGTGGCAATGTTAACACACTCTACCAAATGCCTATTTAACGTTGCGTCGAACTAAGGGAAGCCCAGAGTTGGTATAGAAGTCATCATCGGTGTTGGTGGCCGTAAGCGGGGATGGATTTCGGGTCGCCGGGTTCGTATCGCAGGGCGGCAGGGCACTGTGGCTATAAGTCCGGAAGAGAGCCCTTCAGCAGAAGCTTGGGAGCCTGAGAGGTGAGCGCAGTCTGGTGGAATGTGTTTCGCATGCCTTCCCGTAACCTCACAAACGGATTAGACGAGCGCCGCTCTCCAGTGAGTGACGCACGCTCACACAAATCCTGGATGTTATTCGGCGCTGAGTCAAGTGGTACTGGGGACCAGTTTCGCCATGGCAACCACTGCTGCTCTCCGACAAGGCATCTCAGCCCTCGCAAAGGGTGCGGATAATAACACTCATTTACAAAGCCACGTGGCTTTCACCCAAGGGTAGCAAATGACGGGTTCATCAGAGACGCGGGAATAAGAACTCGTGGCTTGGAGATCCTCGCACACATTGGAGACGTCAGCGTTTCTGCCAAGAGAAGTCAGTGAACATGCAGATGACACGTTGCTGTCATCCGCTGGTTGAGACTAAAGATGCGAGTGACAGCCGAAGGAGGGAATGCGCACCTAAGCAGCAGTGGATATTTCACGGCTGCTGATGCAAAGTATTGAGCATGTTCTAATAGGATGTAGGGCCCAAACTACACACAATGTACCGGCATTGGCTGCTCACTGTCAATGTTCATATCTCATCCTAGTCGACCAATGTGGACG
>JAZEWT010000030.1:1974722-1988575 GCA_036362905.1 Mordacia mordax
AAACTAAAGGGTATATATACTCTCACTCCAACGCAGCGCTTCCCATGCCCACCTCGACTCTCGGCCCTGATCATGTACGAGAGTTGTTTGTTTTTTCAAACAGTGGATGATTCGAAATGAAAATATGTTAAGGTTCATATCCCGTTTTCGCGTCTGAAATACAAGTCGACGGTGGTCGATTGATAAACTCACCCTCGCGCCTCGGCTACAGCAATGTGGAATGTCCATCATTGGTTCAGGATTGTAAAAAGAAGATAGGGGCTGTCGAGAGGGTGGGCAGAGAGACGAGGTGGTCGCGACTGTGGTGCCGTCACGCAAATAAGATTGAGAACCGCTAACGTGAGGCAAGCATTTGGGCGAAACGCGTGTGCGCGGTTCTAATTCGTCTCGTTCACCGTGACGTTCAGCAGGGTCACGCGTGCGTCCGCTACGGGAGTCCAGTACGACGAGTGACCGCCCATCTTCTCTGCACGATCTCGATGTTTCCCGGGGGAAGCTGGGCGCCATCGCTCCCTCCCCCCTCTCTGTTGTTGTGTTCGTTCTGTTCTCACTGCCCTTGATATTCGCGAGGCACGACAGTGAGGCACCTCTCGCGTTCAGAGCGCACGGCGCTCTCCTCCGTCCCACCAGAGCCAGCATTGTCGCTCTCACATCGCTGCTCGTTATTCTTTGGGTCACAATTTTTCTCGGCGAATGGAAAAAAAAGCATCTCCAGTGTCACGCGCACAATGCTGCCACATGGGAGTATTAATAACACGTGCACTGAAATAGCCGGGGTTCAATGGCGGAGGGGAGATTTACAGCGCGAACTATATTTTAATTTTGCCACTGCACATCATGTGCGAAGATCGCACGTGGGGAGCAGACGTTGAAACAGCCGCAATGCACAGCACACGCTTCACTCCGATTAACAATGGCAAATCAGCGAACATGCAAGCTCTGCTGTCTTGAAAATGGGACCCCTGGGATCATCGAGGTGAGATCACATGGTGCACCAAGCTGAGTGGGCTCGGCCAATGTCTCCAAGGACGTCTCACCGGGTCAGTCAGCTGCTTCAGCGCGCACACGTGACCCCTATCCAAAGGAAACTCCACATTTTCATCCAAGTTGACTTTGTGGCCAGAACTGCTTTATCATGGCTGGGAACTGAATTCAGGTCGTGGGGTTCATGGTGCCAAACAGAACACCACCACTCTGACACTTAAAAACACAGTCGAATGAAAAATAGAGTTAATATTTGTTTCTATGGGATCTTATAGCTCAAGTCCTACATAGAAGTTGTTCATGACGTGTTTTAGATGACGTGACGATAGGTAGACGGAAGCTTTGGTGTGGATGAGAGGATCGACGTGGAGAGGAAGAGAGGATTGCTGGACACGGCTATCCCGAAACACTGGCTCTTAAGAGAACATGTTTCGTCTAACGTCGCGTATACGGACCATTGGACGCGCAGTGCACGCGATGACATCGATCGGAGTTGTAGAGGTAACCTCGGCACAAAGCTCTTTAGAATGTCCTTGTAACATCATGAGGCACTGGCAGCTCTCTCCATCCTCGGGACGAGAACGGAGACGCTCAGTTGAGAGAGAGCTCGCAGCAATGTCTCCATTAAATATTGACGAGAGCGGGCGTGGATCGTAACGGAACTCTACGCGTGATTCCCCATACACACATACACACAGAGGCACACACACACATAGACACACACACACAGATATACACACACAGACACACACGTACACACACACCCCATACACACACACACACATAGACACAGACACACACACACATAGACACACACACACACATAGACACACACACACAGACACACACACAAAGACACACACACATACACAAAGACACATACATATATACACACACACACACATACACAGAGACACACAAACACACACAAACACCCACCCACACATACACACCCTTGTACGCACACAAACACACAACACCCCCCCACACACATCCATACACCCCCCCACACACGCCCCACATACACACCCCAACCCACACACATCCGCCCACACCCTCCCCACGACACACCCCCACACCCACACATTCCCACACATACACACACCTCTCTCTCTCACACACACACAGTCAATGAGTTTGGATCACTGGGGCCCGCAACCGCAAACATGATTTTTTTGACCTCCGTGTCTCATCAGCATTGAATATAATTTGTTCACGCTGTCAGTCCATTAGCCACTAAGTAATAGGGGCTTGGCCCCATTACACTGCACAAACTATCGATTAAAAAAGGGTCTTGCAAAATGCACAGGCACTAATACAATGGAGTCAGTTTTATAATTATAATTACATAATGCGTGCATATTCATGCGATATCACAGAGAGAGAGATAACAGCTCAGAGGCGTGCGCAAATCCTAGAGGCAGGGCAGGGGAAGGTAGCGACACGGTTAGCTGGCGCCAATATTTGCCAGATACTAAGTTCTACATATTAGAACGGGAGGCAAATTGGTAAATTAGGTTTTTTAAGTTGTGGCAGTAAACTGGAGAGCCCGAATGAAACCCATTGAGAACACAGATAGGACCCAAACCCCATGTAGACACTTTGAGATGTCTTCATATAATATGAAGCCACCACCTCTTTCGTGCCTCTGACCTCCTGAAAAAATAATCTGCACACCTCCTGATACAATCGTTCCCTCATCCTTCCAATGCGTCTCACACATACATAGAATACTGATGTTTAGTCTCTTCATTCTCGGCTTCACATTGTCCACATTTCCGATTTGATATAGAGTCCGAACGTTCCACGTTGCTATTCTAAATAGTTTTTTTTTTTCTGGGTGCAAACAGTCGCAGGCTGACGGTCCGAAATCGCCTGCTCCACGTGACTATCTTTACCAGGCGAGGTGTCCACACGATCTAGAGTGAGAACCCCCTTCACGCCGTTCTCGTTTTCCGTCGATTTATTTTTGATCGTTGTTTTTTCTTGGAAAAATTCAGCAGCAGGTTGCCACGTCTTTCTGCAGGTCGCAGTTCTTCGCTAACTGAAGGAGGTCTCCTCTGCTGTTGTCCCAGTAGCACTGGGCATCCACCAGACGAGATGATCCACCATCCTGCACCCCCAATGGCTTCAACCGTAACTCTGGTCAGAGAGGCTAATGGACAAGGCATAGCGCCTTGTCCAGGGGCAACCCAGAGACCCGAGTGACTGGAGGGTACCTGTCTCACTAATATCCTGACAGTTGGGACTGGCTTAATGTGGGATGTAGTTTAACGTCATACCCAGGACAGCCACCCTCTGTACCGATTCCAAAAAGATAGATTACCATTACTCGTCCTAGGGGAGATCTTGTTCCAAGCGTGCAACACGTTCTTGCGACGTTGCTTGTTGACGAGAGGTTTTTCGAACACCCGCGGCTGTTATAATGGATTACCGGGTCCGTTGTGAAACTCAAGGGTTCACTTTGCCCAACAATCACATGCTTAGGCACTGTCGCTGCCTGATTTAACCGAACTAGCTTCGTCAGCAGTGACTGCCACCTAAACGCAACGCGAATGTCCCTCAGTAGAGCCGACTAAATTGCATTTGTCCATACGAGATTAAAAACAAAAGTATTTAAGACTCCACTCTTTTGTCTGAATAATTGCCTTGCGTACTTAGACTTAATGCGCTTTACCACCAAGTTAAAAAAATAAGAACGTGCAGTCTTTTCACCTGAAGTTTATCTCGTCAGGATGGTGCAATGGTAACACACTGCAATAAGGTTCTGCCGGAGGCAATGGGACTCCAACCTCAGGCGCTTGTCTGTGTGGAGTTTGTGCGTTCTTCCTCTCTTCTGCTTGGGGTACCTTTGGGTTCTCAGATTTTCTTCCACAAATATAAAACTCTCATTGATAAATTCGTCAAGAACATTGTATATTTAGGACGTAGTGTCTAGCGGATTGGCGCTGACTGACCACGTGGCTGCCGTACACATACCTCGGCACTTTGGGACTTCCAGGTGACATGCATTGCTAATTAAATGTAAAAAAATATTTATATTTTAATTTTACCTACCTTTTCAGCGTTTTCAGTTTAGCCGTGTACAGCGCCTTGCGACTCGCGGATGAACTGCTCGTGGATGAACTGCTCTTAGAAGCGTCAATCACGATTACCGTGTGGGGACTGTCCTGGCCACTTAGTAACGGAGGAAAAGCGCCGAATTTAACATTCATGCACCTGGAGCCCAAGCGCGCAGGTGGGCGTTAAGTATTACAAAAAAAACCACACACTTTTTAGCCTACGAATGTGAAATATTATAAAACAGAGAGAGAAACACGAAACGCAGCGCGTCCTATCTAGTCCTTCAATACCCGTGGGCACAGCGCCCAGCACTGCCTGGCAGAGACTCCGAACACAGTTCCGGCACGTTTAGGGAACCGCACGCCAGGGCCGGCCACACAGCGCTGCGGTGTTCGGATACCGTGAGAACAGACGGCACACTCAGTGCCCCCACCGCTCCTCCCAGGGGAAGAAGCGAGACAGCCTCGGATTTCACAAGCGATTTGTTTTTAACTCCAGGTCCAGAGGCTATTCTTGATGTTCATGTGTGCGCCAGGTGACAGCCACTTGGTATAATAATTACTTTAACGTCGCGCGCAGGGCGGCACGGTGGCCCAGTGGGTAGCGCTGTTTCCTCACAGGAAGAAACAATGTCCCGGGTTTGAATCTCGGCTCGGGTGCCTTTCTGTGTGGAGTTTGCGAGTTCTCTCCCCGTGTCCACGTGGGTTTGCGCCGGGCACTCAGTTTTCCTCCCATAGTCCAAAAATATGCTGCTACATAGGTTAATTGGCTTGCAGACTAAATTGCCCTCAGTGCCCGGGGATGGACTGGCGCCCCATCGTGGGTATATTCCTGCCTTGTGCCTTGTGTCTGTCGGGATAGGCTCCGGCTCACCGCGACCCTGTACAGGACTAAGCGATTTCTGACAATGCGATGAATTAGACTTACAAAATATCTATGACATAACAGCAGAGGGATTCAGATTTTTAATAAACACAGGAGCCATTATCCATTATATTAGTGGTGTGTTAATGTCAGATTCCTTACCACGTTCGTCACTAATCTCTTTAATAACGCACTTCGCTTTGGTATCTTCCCCCACTATGCAAATGTGCCGCAGTTACCGCTCTGCTTAAAAAAAAAAACCTGGTCTCTATTGCAACATCCCTGATAATTATCGCCCCATCTCAAATCTACCATTAATCTCGAAGGTCCTTGAACGTGCCGTAGCCGAGCAACTCCAGAAATACATTCTCAATAATGACCCCCTCGATTCCTTCCAATCTGGGTTCAGATTAGGCCATAGAACTGAAACTGCGCTGGTAAAAGTAGTTGATGACCGACTCGCCGCTGCTGATGAAGGCTCGCCAAGTATTCTTGTCCTTCTAGACCAGAGTGCTGCCTTTGATACCGTTGACCACCCGATCTTAATTGAGAGACTGGAGGGTATAGGTGTTTCTGTCTGTGCCCTGCATTGGATGAGCCCCGACCTCTCCGACTGGAGGCAGTTCGTCAGCCTCGGAGGACGTAACTCAGAGATCCATCCCGTTTTGTCTGGAGTTCCTCAGGGTTCAGTTCTCCTCTTCAGCATCTACATACAACCACTTGGCCATATCTTGCGCAGCCTCGATCTCAGCTACTATTACTATTCCGATGACATCCAAATCTATATCCACGCAAAGTCATCCCTCAATGCGTCTGGTCTTTGCATGTTAGCCTCATTGTCAATTGTGAAGTCCTGGCTCAATTCAAATTTCCTAAAACTAAATGGCGACAATGCCCGGCGGTGGACTGGCGTCCCGTCGTCGGGTGTATTCCTGCCTTACGCCCTGTGTTTCCGGGATTGGCGCCGGGTCACCGTGACCCTATATAGGATTAAGCGGTTTCAGATAATGAGATGAGATGAGATAAACTGATCTCTCGGCGATGGACTGGCGTCCCATCGTCGGTATATCCTTGCCTTGCGCCCTGTGGCTGCCGGGATAGGCTCCGGCTCACCGTGACCCTATATAGGATTAAGCAGTTTCAGATAATGAGATGAGATGAGAAATGGCGACAAAACAGAAGTTTTGCTTGTCAGAACCCCGCACCAATTATCCAAAGGCTGAACCTATCCAATTGATGCTTGGCGACCAGGCCACTGAAGTTGTTGAGGCAGTCCGGAGTCTAGGTGTGACTCTTGATTCTTCACTCAGCTTCGAGACACACATTAACAAGGTGACGAAGGTAGCCTATTTCCATCTCAGAAATACAACCAGACTGCGCAACATCATGTCACTCGCTGATGCTGAAAAGTTATACACATCTTCATGTCTTCACGAATCGATTACTGCAATGCACTGCTCGCGAGCACTCCTCCCCAACTGATCAATCATCTCCAACGTGTGAAAAATGCGGCTGCTCGAGTCCTCACTCGCACACCCATCCACGATCACATATCTCCAGTACTGATGTCTCTCCCCTGGTTACTGGTTAAATACAGGATTTTCATTGAAGATCCTCCAACCTCAACTGCAAGGCTTTTACTGGCGTTGCTGCGACATACATCCGTGACCTAGTTCATGCACCCTCCTCAACACGACAACTTCGATCCTCCAATACAGGCTTGCTGCATGTGCCCAGATCGCACCTCCATTCGATGGGTGACAGAGCCTTCTTGCGCGCTGCTCCCATGCTCTGGAATGCCCTTCTATTGGAGATTCGGTCAGCTGAGTCCTTGGGCATCTTCAAATCTCGTCTGAAGACTCACTTATTCCGTAAGGCTTTCAAGTCCTCTGGTTAGGACTGTTGATGCTGCTCACTGTTGTCGTGTCGGGATGATGGCTCTCTTCCGACCTGCGTCTGCTCGGGAACGTTTGTTCCTTCCTTGTTTGTTGATGAATTATTTACTTTATTTATTTTCTGCTGACTCTGTGTCCTATAATTTATCGCTACTGTTTGACTTTCAGTTGAACTGTCTTGATGTTATTGACACGCCGTTCTCTCTACAGCTCGGATTTGTACATAAGAAAAAAAATTTAAAATGTTTGCGGATTTTCCGTTCTCTGTCGTTGTTGGCGTGCCGTTCTCTCTGCAGCCCCGTGCAGCGCTTTGTGACCCTCGGGTGGAAGGAGCTTTAGAAATTTAATTATTATTATTATGAAATATGTTTGTACTGAAATCTAAGAAAGGTAATCAGGAATAAGTGCAGCCAATCATTACACGTAGGTACGCTTGCCGCTCTTCGGGAGCCAGTGGGCCGCGTGTCAGATCGCACAAGCGTCGTGTCTCGAGTGCCAGCATTCAGTTCTTACGGTTCTGCAGTCACGCGTCTGCGCTTGGACACCAAACGGAATATCTCGATGCGAGTGATGCCACTTAATGAAGAGCGAGACGGACACTGGCCCGGCCGTGGCTGTAAGTAATCAACACCAAGGAGGGAGCCCTCGCCAAACGCGCGCTCACTGCCAGCGGGCACAGAGGCGCCGCAGAGCCTCGCTACAGCACCGGCGCCTGTGTTTAAACCCAATCCTCAAGCGTGGCGAGGTGGCTGCGGGCACAATGTCGGCACCGCGTCAAAATCGCACGGAGGGATCCGGGCGGTCGAGTGGACACGTGCAGTCCGCAATACTCGTGCCTCACAACAAGGACCGCCTGAGTTTCATTCTGGACTCAGGCCCATTTCTGCGTGGAGTTTTCCCACTATATTCTGCACTGGTTTGCTTGTGGTTCTCCGGTTTTCGCCCGCAGCTAATAAAAAAAAACTATCAATGTAATGGTGGTTGGCAAACTATCGCTTTGGAAATATTACCTACAAATGACTCAACAGCGATTACATGTATTAACATCGCTCGATCGCAGTCACTTGGCAGGGCCCCTCTGAGAACGTGGCTCGAGACTCGAGTTTTTTTTCTCGGTTAACAAACAAAGCAATAACAAGCAATCACCGTCATCATCCGCCGCGGTTTATCCACTGCTGGATGAAACTCTCTCCAGCTCCTGCAGTCACGGCACTGCAATGCAGCCTTGCACGCGGCGCCTGCACACACCAGCGAATCGAAGCGCTCCTCCTCTACCTGTGACTCTCCTTGTGATTCTCTCCTCCTCCGCCTGCTACTGCTTCGTGAGTGCTGCCCACGGACCGACGTCGTGTCGATGGAGGGGGCGGTCCCCTCTGCACGTGGCTTCTATTCATCACCGAGCCGCACGTGCTACCTTCTCTCCGGCCGAATTTGCATACCGTTTTTGATTATTCCATCGCCTTTGTCCACGGTTCGGGTTACAAATATCATCGCCGATAGAACAACATTCATTAAAGCCGTCTTTACTCATTGTTGCAATGCTTTTTCATTGTTAAAGTCCGCGTTACAAAATCGCATCCATCTGCTCATCTCTTTGTTTTGAACCCGATACCCTCAGTGCTGATATTCATGAATATAAACATCTGCTCCATTATGTATATGATTCACCGATTATATATTTTCTATTTCGAGTGAGTGTTCTTGCGAATGTTTGGCGTTTTGTTAAAGGTGCTTGTGCACTAATGCCAGAGCAGCGGCAACCAATAATTTTCAACGAAAAGTAATCCAAACCCATGGTGGCTGTCGCGGGGAGGATGTGAAGTCACTCGGGCCACAATCTCACAACCCTCGGTTCGATCTCCCGGCATGGCTGATGAACAATGGGCGCAATTGCCAAATCCCCTCCGCCTCTTCTCACCCTCGGATATGAATGCGACCACCGCGGAGAGTCAATCGGCGGGTTCTGTGTGGTGGGGTAAAGTGTAGGTACTCTCATTTCTTCCAAGAAGAGAAGAGTAGGTCAAAAATCATATTGAGGAGATTACTTACAGCTCCTTCTAGGGGAGGGCCCTTCCACCAACAGTGATGACAGCGAATCGTTTGCAAAAGCACAGAAACAAGTTTCGCATGAAACGGGGCTCCATTATGAATCCGTTATAACCTTGACCAGGGTTTGAACTGGGTCCCTCTGGATCGTGAGTCGTCCATTGCGCCGGCTCTGTTCCACGAGGATTAATAGGCGCTATAAATACTGCAGTGACACACACACACAGAGTGCACTCTTGTGCCTATGCTTCCCGTCTGTGGGCCACTGCTGAGTCACTGTTAATCCACTGCTAGAGGAGGGTTTCCCCACACTCTGCGCGTCGTGCCAGTGAATCCACCGTACGTTACGTAGATCTGCTGAGGATGGCCTAGGCGAGGGAGAATAGAAGTGGAGAATAGAAGTGGAGAATAGAAGTGGAGAATAGAAGCACAGCAAAGGATTTTGCTGCAAAGAAGGCCCCGGTTTCGATCTCTTGACTCCGGTACATCATTGTGTGTGTGCAGTTTTCCCCGCGTCTGAGTGGGTACTTTGATATTCTCCCACATCTCAGAGACATGCTGCTGTTTACGTGAATACGCCTGCAAATTAAATCGCATCCAATTACCCTGTGAGAGACTGGCGTCCCATTCGAAGCACATCCCTGCCTTGCGATCTGTGTCTGCCAGGATAAAAGTAAATTAATGTACACTTTACAACGCGCGCAGTATTCGTCCGGTGGTGAAGGTATTCGAGTAAAGAACGACTCAGAGGCACGGTTATCACCCGCCGAGCCGCCCACTCTTCCCTGTATATGCAGATGTCATCAGCCAACTGAAGAGTCACAGATGTTACCGCTGCACGGACACCCTGCGGCCCAATGTTCCCGCTCCCCGTGAGCCCTTGCAGGGCTCAGCGGGTATTGATAATGATGATTATTTACCTCCACTACCCAAAAAAAGACTTAAACGGCGGCACGGGGACGCACGAACGTTATCGTTCAGACTATGTTACGATGACTCGCGATGCCAGTGCAGCGATCGTTGGATCGCTGATTAACAGAACACCTGTGACAGGATGTCGCCAGAATGTTCCGTGTAACCCGTCGAGTTTGTCATTCGAGGCAATCCCATGCGAGCGGCTGATCGCTGGGATTCTCAAGACTCAGACAGACTCAAGGGTTTCGCATAACGAAAATACCACGCGCGCACAGTCACTCACCACCAAATTACATTAATAGGCTCGAGGCAAAGCCTTCCCACCGCTTGTTCAGCTTCTCATCTCGCCGTGCAACCTATAGTCAGTCACCCTCTACCCCACCAATCACTGTCCTGTCATCACCCACACGCACCTGACAAGGAACAGTCACGGAGTGTGACGCGCCGCTTTCAGCCAAAATTGGTACATTAACTGTGGATTGTGCTGGAACGGGATTGGCGGATTTTCACGTGGCTTTTGTTGTTTCTTTTCGGTGCGATGGAAGATTATCCCTGAACCTTTCACATGTTTACACACCTGCGCATACCACGTGTGGTTTAGCTGCTGCGATTTCGTCCATTTTATACGACAATAAGCCCTCTCAACGTGACTATGGTTTGGGAGGACAACTATCCCGATTGGACCAACACATGGGTGCCACCATAAACCGAGGTCAAACAACTGGAATTGTTTTTTCACCTGTATCTAAAGTTATTTATCCGCAAAGTATCAGATAAGATCTTGAAGCTCCAGTCACCCACAGGGAACATCCACCTATCGGCCCCTCCTCGAGTCAAGGCTGTACTCGAGAGTGTGTGGCTGTAAGCGCGGTTAAATGATCACAAGCCCCAGTCTCATCTCACGCCAGCTCGCTTCGTGCTGGGGGACAGGCCTGGACAGTAAAAACACGTGGCTGGGAGCTTAAGCCGTTGCCTATTCACTTTGGGATGCGACAGGGATACTCTCTGGCCCTTATATTATTTAATTTAGTTGGTGGTAATGGTAGGGCAGGGCGGCGAGGTGGCACAGTGAGTTGCATGGGTTTTTTGTCGGGTATTCCGGTTTCCTCCCACCGTCCAAAGACAAGCTGCTGCCTAATTTAATTGATCTGCTGCGTGAATTGCCCTCGGTGCCATGTAAAGTACTGGCAGACTCTCCTGGTTATAGCCCTGCCTTGCGCCCTCTGCGAGGAGAGGCTCCGGCCCTACGTGACGCTATACAGGATTAAGCGGGCATTGATGATGATGATGATAGGAGGGCACGTCTGTGATCCAGCACTGTGGAGGAGACGGTTTGTAGATGACTTTGTAGATGACAAATGTTGTGAAACTCCCTTACCGTGGGTATCAAGATACCGTACCCTGGCTCATCAGAAAGCAAGTCAGCAAGTGGCAAATTATCATCCATTCTCATCGATATGGGGATCCATTTGTTGCTCCTCCCTTGCGTGTGTTTTCTTTGTGTGTTCCGCTTTCATCCCTCTCTCATCAACATAGGAATTGGTTAAAAACTTCCAAACATAAAAACCCCATAAATGACCCTCATGAAAAAAGTCTTATGACTTGGTGTGGCTTCATTGGATGAATACATTATTATTATTATAATGTTATAATATTTCCAAATGGACATCTTCAAATAGAACTGCCATAGTGTTGTGGAGACTCGTGTGGCTGTGATGAGACCACATTCATCAGAAGTGCTGAGCCTTCACCCATTGTGAGCGGCATCTGGTTTTCTATAACTTTTATATTCACATCCACAACGACTGACTGTACGTTTTTTAAAGTAGCTTCTCCGTCGATGATGATGTAGTGAGCAGCGCTGCCGGCTCACAGCAAGAAGATCTCCGGGTTCGATTCCTGGCTCGGGTACCTTTCTGTGTGGAGTTGGCATGTCCTGCTCTTGTCCACGTGGGTTTTTGTGGGGTACTCCGGTTTTCTCCCACCGTCCAATGACATACTGCTACCTATATTATTTGGCCTGCTGAATAAATTGTTCCCGGTGCCCTGCGACGGAGTGGATTCTATCCTGGGTATATCCCTGCCTTGCGCCCTGTATCTGCTGGGATAGGCTCCGCTCTCCGGATCCCCCCCCCCCGTACGGTGAAGTATCTTTTCTACACAAACACAGCAGGGCATCTCAAACGGTGTCCCCAGTTGCATATCCAGCAAGTGCGTAGGCGGTGCAACTGCCCCACAGCCCAGACGGGCCCAGGCGTTGGTCTGCAAGCATCTGCAAGGCTCGTGGGCATTGCGCCCACATAACGAGTAACCACGCATTCGCAATGAACTTTACGGCTGCCAAGGCACTGTGGTGAGCAATCTCGTAACAGTCGTCGGTGGCTAAATGCGCCTCTACGGTATTTATATCGCTGTGCAGAGCGGATGATTCCAGTTACAGTCGAGTCATTAAAAACAGAAGATATCTCAGAATATAATTCGTGCGTGCAGTATGATCAGCCTGGGTGCCATCAACTCGCTCGGCCGAGGAAGATCGTTGAATCACAGCAGCTGCCACGGCCAGGATCGCGATGGTGCCGGCTCAGCGCTCGGAGTCAGGCAGCACCTGTGGTTAAACTCCGGCTATGGACCAGTGTGGTTGAACCACGATCTCCTTCACGCTCGCCATAACTGCATGTCGTGTTTGGCATGAAAGTGAACGGAATATACTGATGTAGGCTCTCACGGCTTGATGCACGAGCATTGCTCTTCATGGCTGTTCTTGCGAGAGCTCTCCAGAGTCTAAAATATGTCGTCGTTTTATCCACAGCTCTGTGCAGCGCTTTGTGGCCTTCGGGTGAAAAGCGCTTTAGAAGTGCAATTGTTATTATTAAAACACCTGATAATATCTCCAGCGTGGGAGTTGCAACGTCGCGAAGGAGAGAGGAGGGACACTCGAAACGGCTATCCCGAAAGAAGAGCAATGGAGAGCAGCTCTCAGTCTCTGTAAGTGCCGTGCTGGTTGCGCAGGTTAGTAACACCGCGTATCAGCGTCGCGGTGCCTCCATTCATTACCAGTACCCGCTTAATCCCGTGTCGAATCGCGGGGGGGCTGGAGCCTATCCTGGCCGACAGAGGGCGCAAGGCGGGGGAAGACGCAGGATGTGACGCGAGTACATGGCAGGGCACACTTTTTGAGGGCAATTCACTGAGCAGGCCAATTAACCTGGGCAGCAGCGTGACTTTGGACGGTGGTAGGAAACCGAAGTACCCGACGAAAACTCACGCAAACTCCACAGAGTAATGCACTTAAGCCGGAATCGAACCCAGGTGGTTCTTGGTGTGAGGCGACAGCGCTGCTCACTGCGCGATCACCGCGCCGCCCGCGGTGCCGTAGCGCACATTCTGAATGCGAACATCGCCGACAGCCGTAATGAACCAATGCTCAGGTTAACTCGCGCAGAGCTACGCCACTGGTTCATTGCGCGAGCCTCACGTCCTTCGAGGAGAGATTTACAGTGCGAGAGCATTGAGGTCGGTGGGAGACGGGGCTTTGACGCGAACCAGATCCTCGCGACAAGCGCCACCTGCGTCCATCTGTGCGGAACTCGAGAGTTTGCGTGGCGTTTCTTTGGGCGCTGTGCTTTCCACCGCCGTGAATAATGGACACTCATCACGAATTCGCTGAAAACATCTTAAAATAAAACCCGATGAAGCAGCAGTATAATCATCATTCTTATTCGTCCTAAACAGACGTATTGACCAATACGCAAGGAGTATAGGTAGAAGTGTTTAGTTGGTGCCAGGTGAGACACGAGTGAATGAATGAGCCAAGAGACACTCATTCACGCAGCTACCGCTAAGAGCAGAAGGGCGTGGAGCCCGCGATGACCACGTGGAGTCGTGCGCACACGTGCAGCCGCGCTGCACTCGTGCAGTCGCGCTGCACTCGTGCAGTTACGCGCACTCGTGCAGCCGCGCTGCACTCGTGCAGTTACGCGCACACGTGGAGTCGCGCTGCACTCGTGCAGCCGCGCTGCACTCGTGCAGCCGCGCTGCACTCGTGCAGCCGCGCTGCACTCGTGCAGTTACGCGCACACGTGCAGT
>JAZEWT010000030.1:1988676-2003634 GCA_036362905.1 Mordacia mordax
TACGCGCACACGTGCGCACACGTGGAGTCGCGCTGCACTCGTGCAGTCGCGCTGCACTCGTGCAGCCGTGCTGCACTCGTGCAGCCGTGCGCACTCGTGGAGTCGCGCTGCACTCGTACAGCCGCGCGCACACGTGTGTGCGCGGCTGCACTCGTGCAGCCGCGCACACACGTGGAATCGCGCTGCACTCGTACAGCCGCGCACACACGTGGAGTCGCGCTGCACTCGTGCAGCCGCGCGCACACACGTGCAGCCGCGCTGCACTCGTGCAGCCGCGCGCGCACTCGTGCAGCCGCGCGCACACACGTGCAGCCGCGCACACACGTGGAGTCGCGCTGCACTCGTGCAGTCGCGCTGCACTCGTGCAGTCGTGCGCACTCGTGGAGTCGTGCGCACTCGTGCAGTCGTGCGCACTCGTGGAGTCGTGCGCACTCGTGGCCACTGCGGGGCGCAGCCACGAACTCGGCCACGTGGCTCAACCCCCTCCCCGTTCTCATGTCGGCGCACGCACGCCTTCGCATGGACGTCAGATCACGCGGCTGTCCGTCACTCTGAAGCCAAGTGAAGAGGACGGTGTTATTGACGGTTGAGTTAGTTAATGGTTTCACGCTGCAGTGGTTGAGCGAGTGGATGGAGCGCGAGTCGGAGGATGGGGGATAGTTATTCGGATTGAGTAGGCAATGGCTGGTTGACTTGCTGGCTGAGTTCGAACTTAACAGTAGGGGTTGGCTGTGTTGATGATGAGTTCGAGGCTAAGCTGGCATTCGGGTTGCTGGCGGGGTGGGTGCTTAGTCGGTGGAAACGTTGGTGAGTGGATGAAGTCGGTGACCGAGTCGGTGAGAATAGAAATCGGCTGATGCGGTATTGGAGAGTGAACGTGTTAGCTGAGCGAGGGAGTTCGTGAGTTTGTAAATGAATTTGTCGGCAAGTCAGCGAGTCGAAGAATGATTGAGATTTGATGAGTTGCAGGCAAGTCGGTGTTCGAGCGAGTTGGTGAGCGAATGAACGGAAGCGTTGACCAGTGGGTAAACCGTCTTGCCGTCGAGGTGGTCGATGGATCACCGCTAGGTTGGCAAAGTACTGTAGCAAGTGATCCGTCGGCGAGTGGAAAGTACTTGTGATGGGTACACGCACGCGTTCAGCTCCCGAATGTGTTGCTGTGTTGACAGGAGAGTTTGCGAGTTAGCGACTGAGCGAGTCGCCGGGAAGTTGGTGCGTGTGGAGTCGGTGGCTTAGAGAATGCGCGGGTGACAGAGTGGATGGGTGAGTGAGCGCTCGGGGCTCGGTAGGTGAGTGAGTGGTTGGGCGAGTGTGCGGGCGGCTACTCACACGAGCGCATGGTAGGCGAACGCCCATCCTCGCGGCCGCTCCAGCACGTTGTAGAGCGCGTTCTGCAGGCGGCGGTAGCGCGCGTGGCGCTGCGCCGCGCGGCGGTAGCGCCACGCGCGGCCCGGCGGCACCTGCAGCAGGCTCTGCTTGCGCTCCCCCGACAGCGCGAACGATGCCTCGGAGGCAGCTCCTCCGCTCGCCGCCGCATTCTCGGCGAGAGCATCCGAGGCGTAGGCGCTAGTGGACGCCTCCATGAACCCGTCTCCTACCAGCACCACCTCTTCCTCCCCTTCCTCTTCCTCCCGCAGTGTCTCCCCGGTGGGCTGCATGGGCCACTCGCCGCTAGCGCCGCCGTCTCTCGCGGTCCTGGTTTCGAGCGCCGGGGTCCGCCTGCGTACAGCGGACTCGCAGCATGGCACTCGGCGGAAGAGGGGTTAGTGGGACCTTGGCCTGCGTGGCATCCGCGTGCGCCCTGCCAGTGCGCGTCGGTGCGCCGGCACAAGCGCGTGTGCCGGCCGTTGCTGTTGGAGAGGGACAGGAGCCGTGCGTCACGTTACGCGTGGCGCCTCGCTTAATGAACGCAGCGCGGCGCTGGCTTTAATAACCGGCACTGCTCCCTCCCCTCTGCGTGGTCACCCAACCACCAGCCGCCCGCTCCACCTCCTCGAATAACCGCGTCCGTGACCGCACCTGTCGCTCACACTCGAGCGTGAGCTGTGGGGTGATGCCGCCTCGTCGCTCAGCGCACCCAGGCGGCAGGTGTTTGCGGTGATGCGAGTGGGAATCTTGCGGCAGGGTGGCGCAGCGGCAACATCCGTGCCTCGTACACAGAAGGTCCAGCCCGAGGCGGTTCGATTTCCACCTCAGTCGGCTGTCTGTGTGGAGTTTGTGTATTCTCTCCCTGTCTTACCTGGGTTTTCTCCGAATTTCCCGGTTTCCTCGAACAACGTAAACAAGAAGTCAATGAATGAATGAATTAATTGACCGACATTATCATATTCTCTATGACGCAGTGTCCGACAAATATAGGCGCCGACTAACCGCGTGACTATCTTCCTCCATCCCGGCCCGTTCGCTCGTTACGAACTGTAATGATTCCAACTGCTCTGGCCTTGATCAAGCACAGCCGTAATGCACATCTCATCAGAAAGCAAAGCAAGTTCGTGCGGGGAGGGTGTTTGGAAGAGCGACCACTGGAGGTTGTCCTCACCCCCATCTCCCGAGGGTTCTCCAGCTTTTCTTGAAGAGCCTTCCTCTTCATTGCCAACTCCACGCTCTCTTCTTCTCTCCCCATTACTCACGGGGCCGCCAACCATCCTCGGCTGATCCCAGGCTCCGTTCTGTGATCCTCCGTCTGTAGCCCGGCCTCCCGTGGCCGGGGGTGACCCCAGGCGAGCAATGACCTCCACAGTAGTACCAGTAATAACAATGGTGTAATCTTATTTTCAAGGAAGCATGGAGTGGTGTCGCAATTAGATATCGTGATGCGATAGGAACCTAGCCTCTGAAGTTCTCAGTGGCGAATTATATCTGAAGTGGCACTGGAAATGAGTACACCTGTACGCAGTTCTTTATCACCAGGTGCTTCCTTAACGAGGCTGCCCTGTTCGCCAGCGGGAGGGGGGGGGGGTTATGATCATACTCCAGCACGTGTGTTAATACAAATTGATGCCTAGGACCGGTTCAGACATTACCAACATTGTTATCTGAGTCCTGGAATTGGACTCAGCCTGCCGGCTTCACAGTGCAATGTACGGAGCAAGATAATAATAATTAACTGACAAGTAACAGACTAACAAGTACCTTAAATAGTATCATCATCAGGGCAAGCAGCAGCCGGCCGTCTGCCACTGTTGGCCCACGCCTGCTCTTTCATCGCTTAGCCTCGTGCGACATCACAATCCATCTCCCTCCTCCTCGCCAGGCTGGTTCCATTGCATCTTCTCCAGGGTGCCGGTCCGCCTTGGGCTCCTTCTCTCCTCTGCCCGCCTCTCACTTGCAGGTCTCTCCATCATCCCTTCACTGACGAATCCAGCACAGTCAACATGACGTCTAAAATTGGCGTGGTTCGAAGATCCACGTGTTCTCTTGTCTCACTCTCGCCACAATACCCAACGCGTACCCCCTCCCCCCCCAAGTTGCTTTGCGTAATCGTCATCTTTTGTTGCATTCTCTCAGCCAACGTGTAAGCGAGGTCCGCGCAAGCAGTCTGTACTGATTGCGAACTTCCTCTGATACATTTATGAACCGCTTAGCTTTATAGAGTTGATCTGTACAACACACTCTATCCTTCGCGTCTTATTTCATTAGTTTGCACCAGGTCGTTTTGAGTAATTTATATTCGCTGCAGACACAAGAGATTCCGATGTTTACTAGTCTAAATTAATCTCAATAAGTAAACCAAACCTCCAATAGTTTTCTTGGTATCGTGACAAGTGACTGCTACGTTTGTGAGAATTGTTTATAAGAGCTGTCTTTGAGGATAGCTGAAGCGAGCAAATCTCATCTCTCCTTTGTGACCTTTCAGCCTGAATATGCCTTCAGAGTGGGAGGCGAAACGTCGCGAAGGAGAGGAGAGGAACGCCCGACACGGCTATGGGGATACGAATGCTTTTTACTTTTGCTCAAAAAAAAATCTTCTTCAATTCAAGTCATCGCGCTGTTACACGTTTTTGTCTCTTATTAATTTATTAGAATTATTGGTAAATTTGTGCTGTGCTGTTTTGCGTGTTACTGTTTATGATTATGGTTTAAGTTTCATATTTGTACAAATTGGTGCTGTTGATTTTTGGAATTTTGCGAGGGGCACTCGGAGCTGATTGCATCATTGGCATCCAGCGGCGCTGGTGAGAAACAAATCTGGCCCAGTTGGCCAAAGGCTTTCATAAAGGTCGGTATTATTAATGTTACACGCATTCCTCGTTATCCGCGAGGGTCCGGTCCAGAAGGCTTCGCAGGTGGCAAACTTCAGAATCGCACCATGACCCTCATATACGAACCCATTGGCCCTTAACATTACACTAGGAATCATGAACACGCGCACGTTCGGGCTGGAGAGGCCAAACACTGGCCGTATAAGACTACAATAATCTTTTCCTTCAATGAAAACCTTTAAACCGTACTGATATTAAGTGATAACTGAGAGTTATTGCTTTTACAAAACATGAGAAAAACACGTTATTTACGACTAAAATAATTAAAATGTAAATCTCACTGTATTATCAGTCAATCGTAAGTCACATATTGTCAGTGTTTGGCCACCCGCTTTTAGTCTGTATCCCGAGAGAGATTGATTTTATGTTCAAAAAAATTATTTTCTACTTTGGAGTGTGGTGAAAGGGGGTCATTTAAAATTTTATATTTATCCTATTTTATTAACATTGCTTGGTAAGCGGCCAGCTCTTTTAACAGGAAATGTTTACAGCCTTTTCTGCAGACCCGAGAGGGAGTTTGTGAAATCAGTGTGGTTCGTGAAGATATGATGCTTTAGATTACCTGCATGAACAGTCCATAATTGTGTTGCAGTCAGTTGGATAAACGCATGTCCCTGCTCTAACTTTCAATTAAAGTTTCCTTTCGACGCCAGATTCACCTTCATGGATACATTTGGGATATTTAATTTCTACGCTGCTGGATGACACAGAAGGCTCTCCCGTGTCTTCGAATCATTTACCACAATCCACTGAAACGTCAACGCAGACGCCCCCGCACACGGGAAACACGGACATTTCTCTGGTTATAGGAATTATTATACTTGTGATTTGAAGTACAGGGCGGCACGGTGGCCCAGTGAGTAGCACTGTCGCCTCACAGCAAGAAGTCCCAGGTTCGAATCTCGGCTCGGGTGCCTTTCTGTGTGGAGTTTGCATGTTCTCTCCCCGTGTCTGCGTGGGTTCTTGCGGGCACTCCGTTTTCCTCCCAGTCCAAAAAACATGCTGCTGCATAGGTTAATTGGCTTGCAGACTAAGAGATGAGATTTGAAGTAGAGTACAGTACAACGTATTAGCACCATCTATTGGCAGGAGTGATGTTATAATAATTCCGAGTTGTGGATATTAATTTGCTATCAACCGTTACTAATATTGTTGCATGCGTGTGCTTGTCTTCATTATTTGAACCAAGATTTCAAACAAATCTACAGCGATCCATCCATGAATCCCAATCCACGTACGGATCACTGTTTCCCAAAGCTCTCCACCATTGTGCACCCCGGATTGTGTTGTGGAGACGTCCGTAACCGTGGAGGAACGGAGTGAAAGGATGTTCAGACTGCAAGCCGCGTGGAACCTGTTTTCATTGTGAAGACATTTAGATCATCGTCATCAGCCAAGATAAATAAATGCACTGCGGGATGGAGGACTAACCGAGCTGTCACCATCTCTCGCAGTCCTGCAATGTAACAACACTGAGCACCTGCAAACGAGCCAATTTCACCATTAAACCTACCGTGGGCCAGAAAGTCATTTCTGCATGCGCCATTGATTTCAAGGCAGGTTCAATGAGCATGGTATCAGCGATAAGACCGTTTATTTGGGATGTCACCGTGTCTCGTGGTATAAAAACAACTCTTCAAAGTTGCACTTTAAGTGAACACACCTTGTTGTTCTGTATAGTTCGGTTTTAAGTCCCTTCAAGACTGAGACAGAGGTCATGGATCCTGCCACACACACATTTGATCAACTAGGCACTCGGACAAAAACCTTACGTTGATGCACATGCGGAGCTTTGCAGGTTTACCCCGTTTATTACAGACGGCATCTCGCACAGCAACGCAATACACTAAACCCGAGCCGACGTTTAGAAAACATAACCGAAATATTCAAGTTTCACTCAACAATAGCAATGAGCTGTGGAACCACGGTTTCATTGGTGTGATAGTAAGGCATATTATTTACTCATTTTATCTTAAAAATCGCAGTCAGGAAAATGTTTGTGCGGGCTGTGGGTCATAAAATCATTGCCGATGACATCGTGCAAGCTTTAAAAAGATAAGGCCAGACTATCCTATCACTGCCTGTGTTGAGGCTATTTGCCTGAACGTTCATAAACGCCAAGATCACACGCTACGATGTCTTGATTACATTTCAGTGTTGTAGTGTGCGTTATAACCGCGCCGCCGTGAAAAACAATGGTGCTCCATGAAGTGCATTCGCCCTTGTGTGATTAATCCATCGATAGGATCTACAAACGGTCTAAAATATACAGTTAAATATTTGATACGCATCACAGCAACAAGTATTTGTATTATGCCACGTTGCTCTTGTTCAAATCATACATGTACGGTAGCCGGTGGCAATGGCCAAATGGGCTACTCCACGCCGAGCAGAGCAAAACCTTGTTAACAATAATACGACTAGGAAATTATTTGGGGAAAAACAATTTAAAAAGCCAATGGCTCAAACTGTTTCTTACCCTGTGCATAAACATTCCCTTGCCAACGTGTTTATATTGGTTCAACGTTGTCAAGGGTTTGTGATTGGGCGAATGAAACCTAAAGCTACCAGGGCTATGACTGAAGTAATGCATGGGTTTAGGATTAAATATATTACGTGGGTTATAGATACGTTGATTCAAAAGTAAAGTGGCCAAACGTTGCACCAAGAAGAAACGCACACATTAAAATTAGGTCTTGAAATATCAGCATAACATTAGTCTCTTGAGTAAACCCACATGAAAAGAATAGTACATATCGACATGCTCTTAGCGTGCATTCTACAAAACGGGAGAATGCATTGCATAGAAAGTGCATTATGATTTAGGTGCAGTTATTATGAACTTTCATAACCGAGTCAAAAAAAAACTAAGACTACAGGAGCCTCTGGGCTTTAGGCAGCGCCACTGTAGAGGAACCTTTTACTAACAAGCAATATAGAGACTCGGCATGAATGGCTTTATACATGCAATAATATTTGCTGAACACCATTAAAAATCATGTCGGATTAAATTAGATGCACTCTCTTATGCGACCTTGATGTACTATTGTGCCCTTGCATGCTCCCAGCACGCCACCATCTGATGTCACCCTATATATCCTGATTCTCCTATATCCGAACTAAAAACCCACAGGACCCGAATATGCTGACTTGACGTTTGAGAATTGGACTTAAGATAGGTATCCTGAGAGAGCTGCTTCTGAGAGCAAATCTCATGGCTCGATGAACATTAATTCACACCCAGGTCTTTACCAACTCACACTGACCAGTGTGAAGTTTGGTTAAATAACTTCCACAATCGGAATGGTGTCACATGGTGCTCACCCAGTGGATTTAAGACAATGGGCCCCTGCACGCGTGTTCGTAATACTGGGATGACGTTATACGCACGAAGGTCAACGTTTATCAATTCCACCTTGAAAATAATGGTGTCGCGTAACTCCTGCAGTCACTAGAGGTGCTTTTATTAACGCGAATGTTAAAATGGATGTTCCATGGCATGTTGTTGTAATAAAATATATCGGGGGAAAAAAAATAAACGGGCGTTGGCAATGTTAGCTCACAGGCTATGCATGTGGTATCAGTCTCATGTATACCGCATGTGTTAATTTATCGCAATTCATGTTGGAAAAGGTCCACGATTTGATATTGCATTAATTGCCAGAGACTACATCTAAACACGCGTTAACCGTTACATAGATTAAAGATTCAATTACGGAGTCAATTCCAGCAAAGAGTCGAGTTCGACGTCTGTGCGGGGATATGGGTTTACAGAGAAACTGGAGTCTCAAGCCACGAGCCGCACCGCGAGCCCCCCCCCCCAATAAGTAAACATCGTCCTGTCAGTGATGTGGTTGGGCTCTTCCACAGATCAAGCCCGACAATTCATTAAAGAGTGGACCGTGTATACCAGCTTCAGGAACTACTTGATTACAATTGCCTACACATATTCAGTAAATATATATGTAATTGTTGCAGTAGTTAAATTGTAATATTTGTTGTGAATCTTCACGTTTCATTCTCCTCTAGTCTTTGTAAGCATACTTGTCTTTTGATTCATAGCACAACCTGTCTTAATGGGAGCCTCCTCTGTCAGGGGCAACATTCATTCTCAGATTTCGGACAGAAAAAAAAGCCGATTTCACCAAAACTTGCATCGGACGCTTCCTAACCGACATGACCACTGTGATAAATATTAGGGTTGAGCAAATGCGCACATTTAAGCCGAACGAACTTTCAAGTAACACTGCGTGCTGCTTATCGTAGAATCCCTTTGCATGTATATCAACACCGGGCGAGCAAGATAATATAAAGCTTTACACCTAAGCACTCGCACCTGTAGTGTTTCTGTCATCGCTTTACCAGTCGATATACAAATAGAGGACGACTTTGTACACGTATCACCTCAACGGCAGTCCACGGCAGCCATCAGTAGGAACTACGTTTCGTGTACATACACGGCACCAGCCAAGAGACTTCAGTGGACGCTACCCAGCAGGGGCCATGCACACGGCTGAAGATAGACGGCGAAACGTACAGCGGAGCCAACAGCAAACCCAGCTGAAAAAGGGACAGATGGATGGTGGTGAAGGCCTGAGCTATTTATAATTTTACTGTGCGTGGTACCGTTATTCGTTCAATGTCAAAGGTATTTGCTCGGTAAGAGAACTGAGAGGCGCAAGGAAACCACAGAGGGGTTAAAGAAGCCACATGGTTTGCTGGCACCACAAGACCTTGTTTATCAAGATGTCATCGCAAGAATCCTGCATCGAGAGCTTGTAAGCTCACTGGGTACTTACTGTTGTAAGAATGAACATCGATCGATTGGCCAATTAAGGAGTGTTTTTTTAGTTATAGGACGACGCTCTGGACAACAGGGCGAGAATGCGTGTAGAAAGGTACCCGAGGAATCGATTCACCTCGGGTAAAACCTTCTCTCTGTGAAGCACGGATGTGGCCACTGCACTCTCCTACTGCCAACAGGGAGCAAACGGCTTCCTCTTAAAATCCCGAGAGGAAGGCGAGGGAAGCAATCTCTCTGATCCTTCTCTAGTTTACACAATGGGACACAAGACAGAGATATGCCCGCACCTGATTGGATCTCTAAGTCAGTAAGAGAGGATATATTTTTTTCAGAGAAGAATCAGTAGACATCTGCATGCATCCGCAAAATACATTGTGGCGAATTCTGATTTAGCAACAATCCTTTGTACAGGGAGGACTCGAATTCCTGATGAGATGAACAATGAAATAGGGGGGAAAGCCTGCTTCGAGAAGGAATACTGGAGATGGCAGCATGGAATGCGAGCAGTAAGTGTTCGAGCAAAGCTCTGTAATATCACACGGGAAACGGAACACAATGATGATAAATGCCGTGGGAATAAGTGAATGCAATGGGAAGACAGCGGTGGTTTAGATCCAGAGTTTGTTAAATGTTCCCATGCATTCGGCGAGGAAGTGTACAGAAGCCATTAAGTGTTGGCTGGTAGCTATCAGATAAAAATATCCTCATCAAGAAAAGTGCAAAACACGCAGGGCACAACTCCTCTTCTAAAACAGACGTGAGAGTGAGGGCATGGTGCCACTGTCAAGGATATAACGGCAACATGTAGAGGGAAAGCTTTGACTGGCAGGCTAGCCATGCACGGTGAACAGTTGGAGCACACACGACGATTGAAAACGATCACTGATCATCAGTTAAAAGAGTTGCTTATCCAGAACTAGTTTTGGAAATGTCCGAGAGGTAGTTAGATGCAGGACATGAAAGAGAAAGGTTAGGATAAGGAAATTAAAAGCTTTGCTTTGCAAAGTTGTCTGATAAGCACCCAATGACACCACAGACAGATGAGATGACCAGAGTCGAGGTGATTGAGATGTGGGGTTTTACGGAACGGTGTAAAGAGAGAGAGCTGGCATGACAGCAGAAGAATGTGCAGAAAGAACGGCAACACGGGTGAACTAGCAGTCCGATGGGGAGAAAGGTGGCATGTGAAGGCCATGTCCCATGAGGGTCAGAGATGGTAATGACGACGATGGGTCTGCAAGGGATAATGGAAGGGAGGAGGCAGAAAACAGATGGGCTGGTGGGAAAATGTTAAGCAGTTGGACGCAAGTCTCCATGAAGGCTGCTGATGGTTATGAAGAAATGTATCTTTGATGGACATGAACCCTCACTCGTCAGGACACTAGGACAGATTAAAAGCTCGACTGGTCGTACCTCCGTGTGAATTGTTACCAAGGGAGTGGACAGTTGACACAGCTAGGGACCCCACTGATTACACTCGTAATAACCAGTTCAATTCCTGTTGCAGCTACACAGTAATCGAGGCACCGCATTAACAAAGTGTAGCATTTAAAATATAACATGGAGGTTAAACAAACGCCTGTGACAGCATTCCCAGGAGCAGGTAGTTGTGTCCTGACAGTGTTGCTTGCAGATTTGGTCCCGACTCAACTTCCGTGGAGTGGGAAATTGCATATGAATTCGCGCTCACCCAGCTTCAGAAAGGACACTGGAAGCAACAATGTTTCACCGGCTAGGAACTTATGCCTGTAATCCAGCAATTTGGTACTGGGATCATACAGAGATTGAGCTCTCACATTCCTGAGACATTCACCACTTGAAATACGTGCCCAGAGGCTGCAGTATGGCAGACATCTTCCCGGAGTGTACGTGTGGAATTTGCTCGTAATCCTTTGCGTGCCCGGTTCCCAACACGCGCCGATTTCCTCTCGCATGCAAACGACGGCACACTCACCAACAACGCTACCAGCCGACTATCCCGAGTAGAGACCATCCAGAAAAAAAAGTCTCGAGGATTAACTCAGCGAATAAAGCATCACGAAGACCAGAGGTGACGGGGCGGCCTCTCTCCACCGCTTGAGCAGAGGCCGACGCCCATCCCCGCGCCGGCCACGAGAGCCCATCTCATGGGGCCCACGAGTTGCGCGCCTCGCCGCCCCTCGCCGCCACGCGGAGCTGCGCGCCCGCCTTCCCCGCCGCCCCGCCGGGGCGTCTCCCCTGCGTCGGCTCGGAGGCCGCGTCGGCTCGCGACCCCGAGAGGTCGCCGCGGGAGCCGGACAGGCGCGCCAGGTTGGGCTGCGAGGAGGAGAGCGCCGGGCTGTCGCGGGCACGGGACGTCGCCGATGCACGGTGCCGGGCGGGTGGCGCTTGCGGCGGCGCGCGGGACACGCGCTCCGCCCGGACGAAGAGGCCATAGCCCGGGTTGCAGCGGAAGTAGGGGCGCCCGTGCACCGAGCCGTCGTTCCTGCCTGTCACGTGAGCGCACGCACACGACGCAATGATGCCACGTGAAGCCTCAGCAGACCCGTGCGTACGAGTGTTGTCAGTGAGGACCCTTCGAAGGCCATTAGGGCACATGAGTGGGTGGGTAGCCGCCTCTGTCTCCCTACTGACGATATTTAAACACCACACCAGGTGCCCATTTGAGGCCGAGTATACCTAGGATAGGCCCAGGACCAGTTCAGATATTCGCTACTGATGTTGGCTGTGGCTGGGCATCGAACATGCATTACAGGTTTGTAACAAGTTAGCGCGCTAACCACAACACCACCGCTCCCCACATACAGATACGCACAGGCACAGATTAGACATACATGCACACTCGTACACCTCAACAACAGCGGTTATTTGCCGCTACATGAGCCCATCTCTTCCCTGGTCTGTGCCGTGCCTATTTAGTTCCCGTCATCTCGCCAAAGAGGGGCTGTTTGGGGATGTGGTGGCGGGACACTTGGGTTGCATGAACAAATCAATGCACTCTCAGCTTCCAAATATCACTGAGATGATGTTACAATGTGCCATTTACCACTCGATCACCACTCAAATATGCACAATGTATTAGCACTAGCAAATGGTAAATGTGTAGACTTTACCTCTCTGTAGGATTGCTGGCTTCCCACTCAGTGGTCGTGATTTATCAAACCTGTAGGGCTGATAGGCTGAGTCAAGTCCCATAGAGTAATTTTTAACTCACATCCATCTCAGTAACTAAGCCAAACGACCACTCGGCTCAATAAAATCTCATAAACGATTGAACAAAGCTCAACAGCACATTAAAATAACACGCAGAGAAAATATTTCAGCTCTCCAGCTTTATCGGAAATGCTTTAGTTTTGTGCTCAAATATTTTATCCATTACATCCCCCAATGTAAGTTAAGTAAAAGCGGGAAAAAAACATGGCCTCTCCATGCTTGGAGCCACTGGCCCAGTGACAGAATGACCTGAGCTTGATATCGATGGAAAATAAGGGTCTTGAAGGCCCATTGGTTGAAGAGCCGTTCGTCTGGGTGGGTGGCGTGGGCATTATGGGTTGAGCGCACTGTGCCCCCTTGTCCCCGCACACAGGGCTTTTCAGACCAATTCTCAAGTCTTGTCTCATCCACAACGCACGCAGTTTGTTTCTTCCCTTTGCAGGCACATCCGTTTTGCACAAATCTGTTTCCATAATGTGATCTTATCAAGTGGGCCGCGTGACCTGTTCTGCGAGAGTCAAGAGAAAACCAGATTCGCATGAATTTTACTACGATCACTGTGACCCAGTAATTGCTCTTGTATTAGATTTCCTGTCTTAGTGTCAAACATACTGACAATGCAGGACTTACTGCCTTTGTTTAAACACCGCCACAGATGAATGGTGCTAAAGAATTCATGGGCAAAATATAAACATTTATACTCGAGAATTTAAAGTGACGTAATACGATACAGGGCGGCGCGGTGGCCCAGTGGTTAGCGCTGACGCCTCACAGCAAGAAGGTCCCAGGTTCGAATCTCTCGGCTCGGGTGCCTTTCTGTGTGGAGTTTGCATGCTCTCCCCGTGTCCGCGTGGGTTTTCGCCGGGTACTCCGGTTTCTTCCCACAGTCCAAAAGCATGCTCCTGGATAGGTTGATTGGCTCGCAGACGAAAAAAAAATTGTCCCGCAATGCCCGGCGATGGACTGGCGTCCCGTCGTCGGGTGTATTCCTGCCTTACGCCCTGTGTTTCCGGGATAGGCTCCGGCTTACCGTGACCCTATATAGGATTGAGCGGTTTCAGATAATGAGATGAGATGAGTAATACGATACAGCGGGTATTCTCATTATACGCAACAGTAAAACAATAGTGTGAAGGTCTATATACCATTGACCCATTAATGCGACGTATCTTAAGCTCACGATACAACCCACAGGGTAAAATTTATTTTTCCTGATTGCAAATGTATGTTAATGAGCAAGTGTGGCCCCCTCCAGTCCTAGAACATTTTACAAACAACATGTACCATCACGTACGATGAGCACACATACTGAATACACGTGTACCAGATCCATATCGTTATTACTTCATCATCTTCAGATCGCTTGGGTGGTCATCACTAAGAGTGTCATTAGAGTTGGTTCTGGGAGACTTGTGAGTAGTACTGTGGTACCCGTCTGGTTTAATCGTGGTGCTGGGGGTTACGGCGGTGGTGCTGGGTGTTATAGCGGCGGTGCTGGGTGTTACAGCGGTGGTGCTGGGTGTTATAGCGGTGGTGCTGGGTGTTATGGCGGTGGTGCTGGGTGTTATAGCGGCGGTGCTGAGTGTTTTGCGGTGGTGCTAGGTGTTATAGTGGTGGTGTTGGGTCATCGAGCGGGCCATGGTAATGTTGTGTAACCTAATGACAATAAATAAAGTAGGTTTGTTTTGGGACATTACTTCTGCAACAGTCCATTCGATCATATTTTTGTTAACACCATACTTCATTTATTTTGCGTATGCGGACTCACCATAGAGTTACTATACTAAACACTACTGAAGACACGATTTAATCATAATGTCCCTTAAATCCGGATTTTCTGAATTAACGTAAGATTTACACGATGTCCTGGTAGCCAGTCAGCAGTGCCCATTCTGAGACCATGTGTTCCGCTAGCCTTGTGTGAGACATCCGCACATGTATTGCTGGCAGTTGAACCAAGGACCCAGGCAGCATATGCTCTGACAATTAGACTCCCCGAGTTAACAAGCCACTTCGAAGGTTTGCAGTTTTTTCAACTTTTACATATAAAGTTTCATTCATATTTCCCCGAGTAATTACACGTCAACTTATAGCTCGCTCTCTCTCTCTCCGTGTTGATTACAAGTTAGCAGAATTGGAATTTTGTTAAACTAATTGAGTGTAGCACTTCTTTAATCATTATTTTTGGTTTCGACTATAATTACAGCAAAAAAAGCAGTCACAGGTATTTTACAAACTATCGAGTTAAACTGTAAAAAAAAAGCAACAGATTGCATTTTTGGGTTAGGTCAGGAGAAAGAAAAAACAATTAAGATTAATGCCCCCTTTTAAGATACAAGCGCAAATGTTCACCAGCTTGCCTGCACGGCATGAACACAGATGCACGAGAGGAAGGCAAGGACGAGAAGCCCCTGTATGGCCATCACAGACACATTGGGGGCAAGTGCTGTCAGCGAGTACCTATGAAGGCCAGCATCGCACACGAAGGGGTCGCGGCCAGGGCGATGTCTGCTTCGTGGCGATGTTTGTACACAGGACCAGTCGTTTGAGGTTGAGTCGACGGAAGGGACGCCCAGCACTGGTTGAAACAATCGTCATCTTTGTTTGCCGTGAACTCGGGTCACCGGGTTCGTAGCGCAGCAGCACGATCACGACTACGCTACTCCCCCAGCGCTGCCCGCGTGGCGCAGCAGTACTGCG
>JAZEWT010000030.1:2007833-2018332 GCA_036362905.1 Mordacia mordax
GAAGGGAATCTGTGCGTTCTGCCTGCGCGCTCTCACTCCGCTCCGTCCTTCCTGACGATGCCGATTTGTCCGCGATTTTTATCCCCGCT
Source organism: Mordacia mordax (assembly GCA_036362905.1). Taxonomy (NCBI): domain Eukaryota; kingdom Metazoa; phylum Chordata; class Hyperoartia; order Petromyzontiformes; family Petromyzontidae; genus Mordacia; species Mordacia mordax. Next base: position 2,007,923 of record JAZEWT010000030.1, read on the forward strand.
GGTGCCGCCTGCACTGTGGATGTGCCCGAGCCTCCTGGTGCAATTCTCATTCGAGTAGCTGTGGCGACTTGCGCTGCTGCCGTCTCAGTCGAGTCACTGGGTGGTGCCGACTGTGTCTTTGTCGCCGAGTGCTCAGCCATCGTAGTGGCTGTCGCAAACTTCTCAGCATCGACAGCGCCCAAAGGCCGAATGTCTGATGTCGCTTCTACAACGGCCGCAATAGCGGCCGATGGTGTCGTCCTCGTCTGCGCTGCAAACTCTGCCATCGTCAATTCTGCTTGAGATCTTGCCGAGGCGTCTGACTGAGCGACGGACGGAGAATCTGGGGTATTCTTGTTGGGGGATGTCACTGATGAGATCAACTGCATGGGAAACACTGATAGGGTCGAATGTGCTTTAGTATCTTCTGCTACAATAGATGGCGTTTTAGCAGCCTCTGATGATACTGACGGTGCGTTAGCAGCCCCTGGTATTACTGACGGTGCTTTAGCAGCCTCTGATGATACTGACGGTGCATCAGCAGCCCCTGGTATTACTGACGGTGCTGCCTCTGATGATACTGACGGTGCTGCCTCTGATGATACTGACGGTGCTGCCTCTGATGATACTGACGGTGCTGCCTCTGATGATACTGACGGTGCATCAGCAGCCCCTGGTATTACTGACGGTGCTGCCTCTGATGATACTGACGGTGCTGCCTCTGATGATACTGACGGTGCATTAGCAGCCCCTGGTATTACTGACGGTGCATTAGCAGCCCCTGGTATTACTGACGGTGCTTTAGCAGCCTCTGATGATACTGACGGTGCATCAGCAGCCCCTGGTATTACTGACGGTGCGTTAGCAGCCTCTGCTGTTATCAACGAAGCTTTGTCTGCTCCAGATAATGCAGACGGAGATTTTTCTACCTTTGCTGTAACTGATGGAGGCTCATGTGGCTGTGCGTTGACTGGCTGAGGATGAATCACCTCTGAAAATGGAGGTTCAGCAGGTGGGCAGGTATTGTCACCTTGAATGAGCGACTGTACTTGAGATGCAGCTGTTGCTATTGGGGGAGTGTGAACATTGGTCTCCGCTGTCTTCACTGCCACTGCAAACACATCTTGTACCACTGACTGAGCCTCAATAGCTACATCTCTTCTTATGAATGGAGCCTTAACTGGTATTACAGGTGGAGTCATAATTACCTCTGGTATTGATGATGGAGCCTTAACAACCGCTCGTGTTACTAGTGGAGCCTTAACCACCAGTCCTGTTACGAGTGGATCTTTAACACTCTCTGGCATTACTGAAGGAGCCTTAACTGCCTCTCCTGTTACAAGTGGATCCGTAACTACCCCTGGTATTACTGACGGAGCCTTAACTATCTCTCTTGGTTGCAGTGGAGCCTTAACTAACTCCGGAGCTTTAACTATCTCTGCCATCACTGCTGGAGGCTGAACTATCACCGGAGTTGCCGAGAAGCCTCTATACACCGGCAACGTCGTGGCAGGCGCTTCAGCTACGTACTGCGGCACCCTGGGCAGCGCTTTGGTGACCTCCGATCCGACCACGCTCGGCCTGGCTGTCACCGCAGCCGACTGCGGAGTTAACCCCGTGGTGACGGCTTTTGTGGAGGCAGCCGACGTGGCCGGCTGTGGTCTCGAGGGCCCCGACGCGGCCGCCCGTGCCGTCGGGGTGCTGGCGGCCAAGGGAACCTCAGGGTGCAGCCGGTCTCTGCTGCCGCTGCGGGCGCCCAGGTGAGGAGAGGTACGCTCCTCTTTGGGGATCTGTCGGGAACGTGGACGAGAGGATCCGGAACCACCCACGAGCTTAGCAGCAACAGCAGCAGCCTCACGGACCGCTCAATCCGCACGGCAATCTCGTACAAAGCAAACCGTACACCGCAGCTTATGAAACGAATATAAACAGGCCAGCATGCATTATTGCTGTTGATATATTACTGCAATGTCCACGAGTGCTAATCTACTATGCGTTTATAAATACAATTGTCTACCGTTTAAACGCGACCACATCTAAAGAAGCCACATAAAAAGCATGCACATTATTATTTAGCATTGCCGCAGTTGGCCACAGGCACGGCTGAAACGACTGCGGAGAGTTGAGAGTACGGCCAACGGTGACACGGTGTTCCGGACTACGGTGGGAGAGCAGGAGAATGAGTGACCTCTCACTGAGCAAGGGCTGACAGGTGGCTCCGACAGAAAACCTCAGAGAGAGTGCGTGCAGAAGGGTGAGATGGGAAGGGAATGGTTAGAAAATTTCGTACAAAAAATCAAATGCTATTTTAATTTAATTCACATAAACCGTAATAACGTACCAATTATAACGCACACATATTTATTCACTCGGACAGAAAAAGGAAGGTTCAGAGGCACAAGAAACCACAAAGAGACATGGGAGGGGGAAGAGAAGCAAGTGGTAAGCCAGTGCCAAGATTTTCCAAACACTGCATCCACTCTATGTTAAGATTTTATCAGCTATATAGTGAAAGTGCTTTTCATCTTGGGTTTAAACCTGAGTAAACCAATACGGCCACAGACTCCACAAAATAAAGGAACCAGAGCGTGGAATAGAACCAAGGACATCTTGCTCTGAGGCGTGAGTGGTCACCCTTTGCTACTGTGGTGCTCTTAAACCTGCTGAACGTGCACTGTGCATCGTGACGTTCATATATTCCCATATTCGTGACTCAGCTCAGGTGTGGCTCATGTGAGCTGGCTCAGAGCCACGGTTACTGAGTCCAAGATGCCCACTGAATCATAGAGGTGGCAGTGAGCAGCTCAGTTCTGATGTCATTTTGTTTATTTATTAGACATCTGTGTGATGATTTTAGTCGCCCTGCATAAGGGCGTCTGTTAAATTATAATAACTTAACTTCAGTTGTACGCGACGCGATTGCTTGCCAAGGTTACAGACGGATGGCGGTCACGCACGCATGTAATGCTGCACGGTGGAGGCATTAAGGGTTGGTGGTGAATCACTGTTGCACAAATGTAACACTCCCTTCCCTTGGGCATCAAGGAGATGGCATCACCCTGGCTATTCAGGAGAATGCAAGTGCAATAATCGGTATCTTTTAAAATCTGTTCGGGGAAAAAGTGCTGCGTCCTCTCGCGTGCGTGCGTTTCCTCTGGGTACATTACCCCGCTCTCCTCCCACTCATATAAACACTCAACGATTCCCTCAAAACATCTTAAAATTAAAACACAACTGTCATTCATGCATTACCGATTCAATTATAGTTTTTTTGAAGGTACGATGCTTTACAGGAAATGGGAGACGCTTTGTCTTGAAATGCGAAATTCATGGAGACTTAAGTTTCAGGTCAAGACACAGGATATGAAACATTCGGGAAAGAGCAATTTCATCTCATCGTTAATGCAGTGAATCATGTTTAAATGCACGTGCGAGTAGTCCACGACCGTTGAGAACATCTTTTACTATTTATTGGAATTGGAGGAACATGCACACAAAAGGTTGTGCTTGGCAACCACAAGTAATTACGTAAATCCAAAATAAAATGTGCGCAGGTAACGCGGAGAACAGGAGCACGTGATGATCTACATAGCGTGTCATGGGGTTGAAAACCGGGTCAGTTTCACATGAGTCAAGCTCACGGCCACCGTGAGTTGCAAAACACGCAGCGGGAGTGCGGAACATTCCTCTTACCAAGGTTCCCATTAGGACTTTAAAATAACCTTCTGCCAGTCGTACGTCAACCAACACACTTCAGCATTACCAAACAATCACTTTAAAAAAAAACTATAAAAACACTCTTGCAGGTGAACGAGCTGCTGCCATAACTATGGCCTAATGCTACGATCGACGCTTGAAAGGGTGCTGAAGCACCATCTGTTTGGCCTCGTGTACAATAAACAGATTTCATTATTGTGAAACCGCCACTGGACAATTAGGATGGTGTAAGAAGCGCTGTGTCAATGACATCACCATTCATGGCGACATCACTAAAATTAGAAAGGTAGCACTTCCAGGTCGAACTAATTCTGCCTCATCTAGTATCCTATTAGCGTGGCGGTAAATATCTTTCCAGTGATAAATATCTTTTGGGGCTGTTTACAAGTGGCAAACCTCACGTGACAGTGGGGCCGGGGTGTCCCACCCCTGCCCAATGTTATTTCTTAGCGAGGAGCAGCGTACTGCACGATGGGTCAGTGCCGAGTCTGGCGTGCAACGAGGAAGCAGGCGCTGACACAGGTATTCATGCGGCCTCGCAGCCGCCTGCCGTGTTCACGGAGGTTTTCACGGCTCCATACACGAGAATTGTTCTCATTATCTGCTATTTCTGGATTGTCATATCAAGCGTTCCTCCTGTTCCTCTTGTGGCATTTCATCTCGCATGCTGGAGGCAACAACCTGATGATTGTTTTCATGTGATCGGTCAAACTTGTAGTTTATAAAATCTGGCGTCACACCATGACACACTCGGCCCAATGAGACTTGCGTCCAGCAGTGGACCGACAGCAAATGAGCGTTACAAGTAGAGGCAAATATGCTCGAGCCAGCACCTGTGAGCAAGCAAAAGCAGGAAGCATGGGGCTGGTCTCGGGTGTGGAGTTAAGACGGGCATGAAAGGGGCGAGGGGAGGGGGGGGGCGTGGGGGGTGAGTGGGTGGTAATGACCTGGGGAGCTGCCCCTGTGCCCAGAGCCTGAATCCACGGAGAGAGCACCCAGTGGCCGGCCACTCTGCAGGAGGGAGGACAGAGCAAAGCACCGTGACCCACCGTCACCACCACCCAGAGAGAGAGAGAGAAGACTCTGACGGGTGGCAGCGAGGGGTGAGAGGGGCATTACCCAGGCTACGCGCTCTCGCTCAACGAGCGCTCTTGCGAGCGATAGCGACGCCGATGGTAACGCTGCAAGCATGCGCGTGCGACCCAAAACACAAGCAGCCGTTGCCTTGAAGATACTCCTGTGAGCATTCTGCCCAGAATGCACCTGATCTCGTGAGATCTCCGAGGCCAAGCAGGTTTGAGTGTGGAGTCTGCTTGGAGGGGTGACAACCACACATGACCAGCTTGCTCTCGGCTGTGAGAGCATGTGATTGGTAGCAGAGGGAGGTGCAGAAAATATACAACGTTACACAGTACTATGCTACTGGATCGATGCTCCCCATGTTTACCAATCCACATGGACCACTTTGATGAAGTATGGTCAAATAACTCACATGACTTGCATAGCATAGTGAGGCCTTATCCTGCAGTGGGCTGAAAAACCTCGGCTGTGTGTCCTGGACACTGACATGAGTTTAAACCTTTATCTTTTATAAAATAAATACCTAAAAATGACTTTTATTTATGTCATCATAGCATTGCGATGAGATATAAATATGCACGAAAATGTGAGTCAGTGACATTTCAGGCACGTCACGAGAGCACTGAGTGGCTCACTTATAAATCACTTATGAATTTAGAGAATGAAGCTTAAACTCACGTCTAATCCCGAGCATCCACAGTCCATGCACTATACGTAGAGACTCTACAGGGTAAACTATTGCTTTTGGGTTGCATTTTGCCCACAGAGGAACTTCGACCGAAACAGCAAAGCAATCGTTGTCAGTGACAGCGGAACTGATGAATGGGTGCAGCAACACCACATGTTCAAGCATTGCTGATGCCGATATCTAAGCGGGACGATCACCACACATATTGCAAGCGGTCAAAGGAATCCAGAGCAGTGCAAACGGACGATGTGTTTGTATGTGTTTGCAGGTATGTGGTAAAGCCCAGCGAGTTGGGGGAATAGGAAGCACAGGTGGTGCCTTTGCCAGTTATCTCAGTCAGCTCATGGGCACCTGGGTCTTTCCTGTGACCTCCGGTCAGTGATCATTCGATACTCCACGTGGCCTCAACTTGTGCCTGGTTTGGCACAAGCGGTCTGTGTTGTCACCGCTATTTCGTGGCAAATGGCGGTTATTATTATGGTGAAGTGGAAATGTGAGGTTGTGGTGAAGGAGGCCAATAGATCTACAGCGATGGGTGAGAAGATGTACCCATGACCAGTTCAAATAATGATCACTGGTCTTGACTATGAGTGGCAATAAAGCATGGGTCACTGGCTTCGAAGTATCATGCGCTAGCCGCTACACTATTGCTCCCCACACTACACACACACACGCACACACACGCAGAGTGATATCAATGCGCGATGTTCACACGAGCTGGCATCAGGTATCAGTAGCAGCCAGCAATGCTGTGCAATGGAGGGGTGTGGTGATCGACTCAAATCTGTGCTTTAAGAAGTTCCGAGCAGGTGGACTAAAAATCGGACAGCGTGCCGAGCAACACTGTTACAACTGGAGAACGCACATAAGGCTGTACAGCAGCATCACTGTGAAAACCTGTGCTATTTTAAATCTTAAACTCTCAAATGTACGATTCCATTAAAAAAAACGTATGGTTTAATTTATTTAGCGTGTGCGGATTCAGCATATAATTCCACACAACAGAACATGTTATCACCATTGGTGAGAGCTGGAAGGCTACCAGGGAGCACAGTGAATAGGCATGAGTCAACAACATGGGACTGAGTTTGTATTTGTCCACAAGGACATTTGTGATCGCCACGAAGGCCCTAGCGATGGAAGTTGGAGGCACACTGTACCCTGTCCAATTTGTAAATTCGTGAGAAGGGCACAGTAATGATGTGGCCGAGTGAATCACGTTTGACACACCATGGGGTCCGGGGTGATGTGGTTATTAGGGCCTGTGCTGTTGGTTTAACATTTGTTGCACACAAACCTATTTTAAAAAGCAAACCGACTAGTCATTACAGGGCTAATGGGCATGCGCTACCATACATCACCCAACCCCCATGAACTGATGAACGGTCGCAACTTGGGGTCATAATTACATTCAAGAATCAATTGTTTTCTTTCATGTTCGCACCATCTCATTTTCATTGGCTATAGCATCTGTCCCATCTAACTGGTCACCATGTCGGTCTTGTCTATTTAATTGATCGCTGTGTTTGTCTCGTCCACTGTACGTTGTATCCTCTGCCTTCTCTATAACGATTTAATCAAGTAGGCCTCATGGAGACAACTGCCAAATATACTCACAAAAAACAATCAACCGATAATGCTGTGCGCGGTGGACGGAACGTGTTGAGTGAATTCAGCGTGTGTTCGCAGTGTAACGCTATATGGAGCAGAGACGTGGCACGTGAGAGTAAATATCGCAAGTATATTTGAAAGACTATACATGAGAATGATCAGATGGATGCGCAGAGTTTCTCTGAAAGGCAAGAAAACCAGCAGGGATTTAAGACAGCACGTAGGGAATAATACAACGGATGTGTTCAGCAAGAATGGATTGACAAGTTTAAAGGAAAGGAAGATGATAATTGGGTCAAAGCTTGCATGGTGGACGTAGGCCGATCAAAACGTGGACACAGACCGTGGAAGACGGACCCTAAGAAGGTGGGATTAATGAGAGAGGATGCAAAGCATAGGAAAAAGTGGAAAAGAATGATTCGTGGTAATGGAATGTCCAGAAGAAAATTATGAAAAACGCATTGAAGATGATGATGATGAGGAATTGAGAGAGAGCAGTGTTAAATTGTAATGATGATTCCCTACATCCCTGGTTGCAATGGTCTAGGGCAACCGAGGACATACTATGTGTACATCTCCTCATAGACGGGGTATGACCATTTATGTAAGATATTCCAATGGACGCAAGACACGACACATGACACAAAAGTGGTCACGCACGGCTGCTGTACGATGTGTCAGCGCCCACTCCTTCTCATTGGCTCAGGCTGAAGACCATGTTACTATCAAGACGGGACTGTGTGCGAAGACTGCTGACTCCCACAGTACGGAGCACACCCACTGTTCATGACTGAGCCACTGCACACGGGGACTGGCATTGCTAACATGTTTTTGTTACTGCATTACAGGTAACTGAAGGCATAAAAAAACAAACCTGGCGAATATCTGCTTTACTGTACACATAGATATGTCGAGTGCAAGAAGCAGAGCACGTTTACCTTTTCAACTGAGAAAGAAGGAATGCCACAGTGGTGTAAAGGTGACCAACTTCCAATGCAGAGGTCGATGGGTCACCTGCTAATTAGCTGCTATTCAGGTGGAAATTTCCACTGGAAACGTTTACAAGGCCTGGCTTTTGGAATCTGTAATTGATCCTGAAAACAGTTACTGATTTACCAGGTACTGATTAACAACCCTAACGAGGACCACATGTCTGTAGATGGTCGCAGACAGATGTGCATTCATCTCAAAGGATGCAGGGTAAACCATTCTTCCTCGTAAAGCCCACTTAAGTGATCCAATACTAGGGCTCTAACATTTGATTTACACTGCGCGCCTGATGAATGCCTCTGTACGCATATCTATGCACAGCTTTTGCCAGTAAGCACATGATGTAAAAAAAAGGGAAGAGGTTTTACCCTTTCTGGTAATAATATAGGTGTTAAGATGCTCAAACACCAAATCAAGCCATCAAGTAGCTAAAAGGCATTAAGCAAGAATATAATGCAACACAAGCATGTGCTGCTATTCGTAAACGTAACCTTAACACCTGCAGTCCCATATTATCATCATCAGATAAGGTAAACGAGGCTGGAGGCTGAGAATGATGCCTCTAACGTGCGAGGGCGAAGCGTCGTGATGGAGGGAGAGAGAGGAAGCGATCGACGCGGCTGTCACGAGAGAGCAGCTTCTCGAAGCAATCATCACGCATCGAGCCGTGAACACCTACATCAGCAGGAAGGTGTGGAGGACGGGACGTCCAATAATATTTAATAATAACTATATTTGTACTTCTCGAGTGCTTTTCACCCGAGGGTCACAAAGCACTGCGCACAGCTGTGGAGAGAACGGCATGTGAACAACAACATCAGAGTAGATCAATTAAAGCAAAATAGTGACTGTAAACTAAAGAAGGATATAAATTAACAAATAAAATGATTGTTAAACAAATAAAGGAAGGAATAAGTGTTCCCGAGCAGGCGCAGGTCAACAGCGAGCCATCACCCTAGCACACAACAGTGAGCAGCATCAACAGTTCTCGACAGAGGACTTCAAAGCATCAAATAACCCAATGCAGCTGCACAATCGGGGCTGTTGGTGCAGCAGTGGTGCAGGCGACCGCACCTTGGGCGGGGAAATTAGCTGGTTCTGCCGGAGTGGCGTGAGGGGCTTGAGGTAGCGCGGGCTTGGCCGCGCCGCGCCAGGAGACCCCTCCGCTGCCCCCCATTCTGTGTGAAGTCGTTACAGTGGGGAGGGGGGGGTGGCATGAGGGCAAGGCAGTAGCAAGAAAGTGACATTAATAATGCATCGTGCACCCGACCACTTACGCACAGCCGTTACTCCATTATACGCTCTCCACGAATCCGTTACACGCAGTTACAAAGATCCCCTGCAGAGTCTCCGCAGGCTCTTGGGGCAAGTTCTCTTAGCGAGCATTCATGAAGACGAGGTGGTCAGCACCGTATCTGCTGTCTGTATCTGCCTAGTGGTGATGTTCACGTATTTCAATAAGCACTCACTGAAGACTGAGTAGATATAGGCTTCGGACTGGTTCAAATACGCACCACCGATGATGGATGGTGCCAAATCGCCAAGTTTGTAGCACAGCCGTGCTATCCACTGCTAGCCACTGTGCCACCACTCCCACATATTTAAAGACAACATGGCATTACACACACACGTACTGTATGTACGCTGTACTCACACACAATGAAGACAATGATCATAGACAAACTCTACGCACTCAGCGTAAATGACACTACAGAGTTTGCGGGTTAGTGGTGAAAAAGAAGAGTAAAGACAAGGGAGCGTAGGATTACAGTACAATAAAATATATGTTGATTCACTACCGTCTCTATATCCTCATTGTTAAAATGCATTCAATCCCAATCAATTTGAGATGCTAAGCAGGGCTGAGGCTGGGCATGGCTGGGATTGGCGACCACCATGCATGCCAGGTTGCCATAGGTGGCTATGAAGGTTTGCAGACGGCTTTGCATGAAAATACATCGGTGTACTGTAATCGTATAATGTCACATATATTCTCTACTTCTTAAATAAGTGGCATTGACCGACAGCCTGTGTATGTTATTAACCCAGGAGCCTGGAGGAGGAGGTCAAGGTGTCAGCTGCGGCTCTCGTGACCGCATCACGTACAGCGTCGCTGTTGAGACTTGGGTAGAGAAGGAAGGGAGCTCGGATGGAGCGGCGACATTTGTACCGGACGGACGATGCTTGGCTACAGTGCGTTATCGCAGCGTACGCGCCCACGCCGGGTAAACGACGCGCGCCGCGTGTGCTGCGTCCTGCGCCCGGCGTATGATGCGAGACACACACACTCTGTACCGGCGTATGATGCGAGACACACACACTCTGTACCGGCGTACGGTGCGAGA
>JAZEWT010000030.1:2027960-2039370 GCA_036362905.1 Mordacia mordax
TGATTGCATTTTTATAACGCTTTTCACCCGAGGGTCACAAAGCGCTGCACAGAGCTGCAGAGAGAACGGCACTCCAACAATAATGACATTAGAACGGAGAATCAGCAGCAATAACTTTTTTGGGGTTTTTTTTTTTTTTCAATATACACATCTCTGCAGAACAACATGTAAAATATCACCTGATTTATAGCAATAACACAAGCGTTAAGGTCGTAAAACACCAAATAGAAACCTTTCACAAGCATGTGTTTTTTGCAAACTTGACACTTCGTGAGAGGTGCCGATTTTGTGTTTTAATACTTTAACACTCGTGCTATTGCAAGAAATGGTGAAACCATCTAACTTTTTACACCCTTCCTGTCTATTCGGTAAATATACCAACAAAGACGCCCCTCATTCCCAGGATGGCCTTGTCGCACTAGTCTACACGAGTCTCTGCAGGATGCAGCGCAGATGCTTGTGTGAATGCTCGCCACGCGTATGCAAGTGGGAGACCGGGAGGGGAGATCGGAGGGCGGTGCGGCCGCACCTTGATGATGGCGTACACGACCTCGCTGGGGGGAGTGACGCGATTCAGGTGTGGGGAGTCATGCACAGACGCGTCCCACGATGCCACCACTTGCACCTATTGCACGCGCACACGCACGAATACACACAACAACAACGGCCGTCATCCTCTGCCTGGTGGTGGTGATGTCACCGTAACACTTGCGCAAGGCTGGGTGGAGTTCGACGCTGCGTAAAGTGCCGCAGGTTCGCTAGCAGGAGGTTACGGGACAGACTCAGATGCCATTGGTCGACAAATATGACTACCTCTGCTCTCTAGTGCTGTCAAAATACCAGAGCCCCGTTGACCACGCATTACAATCTGGCACATAGTGGACGCCAATCCAACCACGATCCAGGCTTGGCTCTGCTTAGCTGGTGAGAACTTATGAGATTGCGCGTACGTGCTGGGTGATTGTTGAGTGATGGTCTCTGATGGTCGGCGCATGTGTGTGCGCATGTGTGTGCACATGTGCGTGCTTCCTGTTGCGAGCAGTGGCAGTGTGCTCTGTGCGATGAACCCAGCAACCCGAGTTTGATTCCCACTCGGGGCCCAAAGTGGAGATAATTTGAACCATTTCCGGACATCTCTTAATATCAACCCATCCTCAAATGGGTATCTGGAGTGATGTGTAAACATCGCCCATTAGAAAGACAAAGGCGGCTGGGCACGGTGCTGGTGACCCACACCTTTATATGCCGTGCCAGCCTTTATTAGAATTCGCTAGTAGCACTTGCCTCAACAGTCTGTTAAGGCTATACGGGGGAGCTGTGACATTGTGCCTCCTGACACGCGACGACGCTTGCACACAGGTGAGGCGGCTCCCACCTGGTCCTCGTCGTGGCGCACAATGGGCAGGTAATAGAACTGACTGCCGTACTCCCCGGGTAGGAACGCGGAGAGGCCTGGAATCGACTCCTCCGTGAAATCCTCGCTGCAGCTCAAATCCTCTGCGTGAACACGGAAGGCGCCGATGAACTCGGTCCCGCTGAACGCTCCACAGCATACAGGGCTTATGAATGTAACCCGCGTATAATGAAATCACGTGTGGTTCCACACACGCACACGGCTCATTCACTTACAACACGCGTAATTAAACAGCACATTACACAACACACGTATGGCTTGTTAATTTAACATTCGTCAGTAAACTATACTTGGCTAAAATCACGCATCTCTTACACCAGTGGTTCCAAATCTTTTGCTTTATGCAGACCACGAGATCGTCATCAAAAGCTTGTTGTGGATGACAACATAAGCAATCCGTACGTAATTATGCTTTTTTACAAAGCCTATGGCTGATGGGAGTGAAACTTAGATATTAACGGGTATTATAATGCAGTTTTACGTTATTATATTTCTAATAATTATCATTTTTTTACGACCAATCTACAACATCCTCATCGACCACTGGTGGTCCACGGACCACAGGCTGGGACCGGCTGACTTGCACAGCATTCACCATCAAGTGCAAGGAAAAAGCCATGCAAGCGTATAGGAGCACACTGCTGCATTATCCTACAGTGAAGCCTCTCATCCGCCTTGGTAGGAAATCAAGACGATGGAGTCAGCGCTACAGCAGGCCAGTTAACATGGTTACTAATGCCATGCATAAACTACAAATATACAGGAGGCAAAGACCACAGTTCATATAAACGGTACCGCGAGCACGTGGCTCAGACGGGAAGCCGTGTGCTGCGTGTTCTCGCGCGGAAACTTTCCTCCAGGAAAGAGAGAACTGTAATGAACGTGTGTTGTGCGAGGCAGCGTTACGCGAGGTCTGCCAGTATTTGGAAATAAGCCTTGCCTGACAGCTCTCGCTGGTAAAAAACCTCCGAGGAATGAGCGCACGTTGGAAGCGTTATGCGACCCACGTACTCCTGTTTGAGCACGGTGATGCTCTTTGGCATAGAAATTAGCTTCTCAGCAGGACGCGCAGAAGGCAGTGCTGTTATTTAGACTGCGCGCACACGCGGCACCATTTGTTCCCAAGAGCTGCATTCATTCAGGACATATCGCCCAGTAATCGGAACATTCCTGTAATTGTAACAATATATATCAGACCATATTACATTTAGTTTTTGCTGATTACACAGAAATGGAGGTAAAATACTACTTATTGTCAACAACTGAACTACAACCGCAGTATTGAATTGGAGTTAACATAACAACTGTATATTAAAGCCTGCAGTGGTATGAGGATTATACAAAGTAGGCCGAATCCACTGGTAGTTTCTGAGGCATTAAGAGGATTAATGATCGTAATAACGACCTCTAAGGAATACTCTGCTCCTTAGCTGACGTCTGTAAGTGTTGTGAGAATGGGGGTTGCATGGTGGCACAGTGGGAGTGCTGCTCACTCACAGCAAGGTCTCAGGTTGGGTTCCCAGCGTAGCTGCCTTTCAGTGTGGTGTTTGCATGTTCTCCCTGTGTCTCCGTGGGTTTTCCCTGGGTTTCCCTCCACCGTCCAAAGACAAGTTGCTGATCTTTTGGTGAATTCACGTCAAAGAGAAACGTTTGACGGAGCAATGCTGAGAGAGCTCTGAGGAGAAATTCTCACCGTTGTAATTGTTGCTTAGGATTGTGCCAGACACATCTTCAGAAGGGCAAATAGCGATGAGTGAGAATAACAAGTGGCAGCCAGAGGAACGTGCCCCAGCGGATGGCCACTACCGTTATGGTTCAATGGGCTCTTAGTGGTCACTCAACCAAGCACTTTCCAAGCTGAGACAGATCGCTCAGGGCTACCTGACAAGGCCCCTACATTTAAAGCCTTACCATTAAGATCCAGGAAGAGCACCGGAAAATGCTGCTCCATACCAGGCACCGTTGTCCTGTGCACAACACGCACATAAGTACAATAACACAAAGACCCCTCCACGTAGCACATAACAGAAACGTAGCTGTATATCGTGTGAGCTTTAAGAATGGCATGATGCACGTGGCAGTGATGCGGCCTGCACCACATCTTGCCAGTTTAGTCTCCCCAGTGCTGTGGATCACGCAGTACACTCAAGTCAAACCAGTAGAATATACAACTGATACTGTGTACAAAAGACAAAGATCCCCCATATTGCTTTAAACTACTGAGGGTACCAGTAGGGAACTGGTACCAGCACAAGGCTTTTGTGCTTTATTACAACTTTACTTCCCACTTTTTGATGAGGATTCTGAAACGTTCAACTTTAAATTTCAACTTTTTTTACTATAATAAACCCCCCTTAAACCCTCTTCCACTGTTATCACCATTTCAAAAGAAAGTGCGACACACTCACAACCAGATCACCTCTTGGACACGTAAATATATTTGGTTGATCTGTGCCGTGGCAGCGAGTGCCGGAGAGAATAATCCTCACTCATGGATGTGGTTGCTGACATACCCGTGGGAATAACGATACTATGGGAGTGGTCATCCATTACAAAGTGGTGGCAATGTCACCAGGGTAATTGCTCCAGGTGCACGTGGAGTGGTGAAGTGTGGCCGGTCGGAGGTCACAGGATGGTCCCTACTGGTAAGGGCTACACATTTCCAGATGCTTTATGTGTGCACGTAGTCAGTTGCGTTAAGTTGTGGTTCTTTAGTTACGTGCGTCTGTATGCAGACCCATAGACACACACGTGTAGAGCATATAGAGAGAAGAATCAGAGATTATAAAACAAAGCCAACAAGACACATGGTTATTGCACGCAAGGCAGGAGTGGGGAATATATTTTGTTAACCAAGTTCCAAATTAGATCTTCCAACAGCTTTGGTATGGCTGCATGAGAATTCACTGTACGTGGCCTCATGTAGTGACTGAGCGTGTTCAAATTAGAAACACAGCATTGTTTCCAGGTTGAAAATATTCTCCTTTAGTACCCTATCAGTGCGACCAAGATCTCTGCAGTGACGGAAACATATCATGTGTGGGTGGTTTTAAAGTAGTGAGTCTTGGTGTGGCCACAGCCCATGTAGAACGCAGACACGGGCCATACATTGCCCGCGGAGAGTGGGTTCCCCACACCTGACTGGAGCGATGACAGCAATAGACCAACGCTACAGATGCGCCACCTGAAAAGCATGTGCAGAGGAAGCTCGGCTTGAGATGTGCAGTCAAATAGGTTAATTTATTTTATTTAGTAGTTGTGAATTTGACGTATAGTTCCATCCAACTTCAGGCGTTTCATCACCAAGTGGTGAAAGCTTAAAGACCACCAGGGAGCACAGCCAATGTGGGAGCTGGAGTTTGAATTCGTCCACGAGGACATTTGTCATTGGCGAGTTGCATGTGCGGAGTCAAGACTGACGGAAAGCCTGGCCGTAGATGCGCTGGGTTCAGAACTGACGGTGACAACATGCACAGAGTTCCGTCCAGCAGCGTGAAGAGCAAGGCTGGGCAGTCGCGCACCCGTCAGCGGGAGCCCCGGGTACCCCGCTCCCTGGAGCGGGAACCAGCACGGCGTTGCGTTCCTCCGTCAGGCCGACCCACTGGGACATGAGCCGTGACTCCCTTTCCCTCTCCGCCTCGGACTTGTCTGCAAGCACAGAGATGCACAGGAGTCCCGCCGACATGATGAGGCCACAAGGGTGGCTGGCGGCAGCGCAGGTCGTGGTCGTCTGTGAAGGTCAGCATGGCATGCTGGGGATACAATCCCACTACAGTGCGACAACGCCACCGCTTAATATCTAAACACTCAACAGCTCATGATTTTATCAACCGAATACAAATTACTTTCAGGCTGGTTTGAGGGGCCAGGTTTCATGTGGCCGTGTGAAATTAAATCATGGGCCATTGGTTCTTCATGCTTGACCTATGGCCAGGGGTGACAGAAACTTCATTTTCTTATCAGCATGGTCGTGGTCCAACCTCCCTTCTCACTGGTACTCTACCGAATGCTTTGGCCACTTTCACACCGGTACACACCGCTGCACGCCCCACCGCCTGACTTTCACCGCTCCACGCCGCACCGGCTGACTTTCACCTTGTTTATGGTGATTATAAAATAGGGTCATTTGAGGTGCAATGATGGTGGAGGATGTGGCAGCAATGATGAATAAATGTGCTACACGAATTGAGCTTTATAGGTATACATGTCATCGTTTGAATAGGCGTTTGGATAATAATACGAGCTAAGAACAATATATAGGTTCATTATATTTTTGTACTTTAATAATAATTTTTTTCTAAAATGGCAAGTGTCCAGACGCTCTGCGCGATACTTTAGGAGTGTGCTTTGCCTCTGGCTTTCCTCTGGAAGGGCACAGTACAAACAGACGGGTGGTGGTGGCAGGTGACGAGGTGACACCTGGTTTTGCAACGAGGTCCTGTATCTGGGCGTCCAGGTATTGCCGTCTCAGTGACAACGCCTCTGACCACCTGTCGCGTAACGCAAGCAGCCCGTCTTCCTGTGAAGCCAAGCAAAAACAAATACATTCACGTTGCATCACACACACACACATAAACCCATACACACAGCTACACATGTGCAGATCCCCACTTAGTTGAGTGTCACAATTTGTTGGGACTAGAATTTGTGATTTTTGAAGAATGTGTGAGCACCACGCATAATCAGTCATTGGTACATAAATTCACAAATCCGAGTGAAAGGTACACACACACGCAGACCATATCTCACACATTCACACTGCTCAGGTACATAGGCCACTCTACCTGGTAACTGTCCATGTCTTCACAGTCCTTCTGTGGACAGGTGTAAAAACAAAAAGAATAATCACTTTTTAGTGCAATTTTGTTCACAGACATTTTAGGAGTTGCATCAGATTTTTTGTTTAAAAGCCAGGGCCACATAAAGGTATGCCAACAGTAAATATTCCCATTATAAACACGTAACTTATGACCAAGAAGGTGAGTTGCTGATGTACAAGATTGCATAGATTGCCCAATCTTGTGCTTCCCAGAAGACAGTTGTTACCCAGTTATTTGAGTTAGGTCGAGTGTAAGGTTGTTCATGAAGGTAGAGGCAGGTCATCACAGCAATGCAGGGTTCAGCAGAAACACAGCACAACTTAGACAACTTTTCTCTTGCGTTCCATCATTTTATCTAAACGAATGACTTGCTTCCTAGCCACCTACAACTGGTGTCTCAAAATACCAGCCTTAAGCAGGGCTGGAGTGCCACGAGAAACGATCATGGTAAAAAAACTGACTACAAGAAATGCTACTGAGAGCTGCTCATTCATGAGAGCGATGTTTCGCCCCTCGGGCTGGAGGCATATCGAGGCAGTATAGAGAAGCCTCCAGTGTGAGAGATGAAAAGGACGAGGAGCTCTGAAGAGCAATTGTCGTTCCACGAGCCGTGAAAACGGCTCGTGGAGGCTGCGCGGAGCCCCAGGCCCGTGGCGTATGGGGATGAAGCACCGTCGTCACCTGTGAGCTGGCGCCCTTGGCGCTGCGCCCCTCGATGCAGCCCACGGACACGGACAGGATGCTCTCGGGCACGATGGGCAGGTTCCCGGAACCTTGCACGGGCGCGACGCGCGCCAGCACGCGGCGCGAGCGGCCCTGTCGCAGGGCGAACGCGCCGCCCGTGGAGCGGTGTACGTCGCCACGCACCTCCACGGGGACGTATTCTCCCTGCTCGTTCACCTCCTGCACCTGCACCCAGAGCTCCACGCGGCGCGTCACGTCGCTCCACCTGTAGAGGGAACGGGGCGCGTCACGCGACCGCCACGCGACCGCCACGCGACCGCCACGCGACCGCCACGAGACCGTCACGCGACCGTGACGCGACCGCCACGAGACCGCCACGCGACCGCCACGAGACCGCCACGCGACCGTCACGCGACCGCCACGCGACCGTGACGCGACCGCGACGCGACTGCCACGAGACCGTCACGCGACCGTCACGCGACCGCCACGCGACCGCCACGCGACCGCCACGAGACCGTCACGCGAACGCCACAAGACCGTCACGCGACCGACACGCGACCGCCACGCGACCGCCATGCGACCGCCACGCGACCGCCACGCGACCGTGACGTGACCATTAGGTGCGCATGTACGCCATCACACGTGCTACACGCGCATCGATAGGCCAACACGCACACAGACGCACTGTATATGCATACGCCTCGGCAGGGCCACCAAGAGGTATTTGGAGACACTTTGTGAAGTGTCGAATACAGTCCATTCCGGGCTCAGTGGGCCTTTTCAGAGGCACTTTCACACAAACACAATAAAATGTAAACATACTTACAGTGTGGTACACAACTACACACCACATTATGCAAAGACAACATATGTTATATATACACAATAAACAATATATCACACACATGTATACATAGCGTAAAAATATCAAAGTCAAAGAAGATCGATGTATAGTCTTAACAGGCTGTAGGGTCAAGTGCTGTTAGCGAGTAGCATCTATGAAGGCCAGCACAGCACGCAAGTGGGTGGGTGGACAGCCTCCATTCTCTCCCTACTGGCAATGTTTACACACTGCACCAGGTACCCATTTGAGGCTGAGTCAACCTAAGGCACAAATCGTAAATTCACACAACCCACATACGTTTTACATCTACACACGTTTCATGTACACATAGTACTTTACACACAAGGTATACAAATATCACAAATACATACGGACATACATTACATCGCGCACACACATTAAACATACACATCACATGCGCGCACACACTCACATGGACACACAATACGCACACGCATTGTAATCGAAACCCAAATGTCTGGGTTGCCTTCCAACCCAGACAAAAGCACCACTCGCGGGACAGGTGTCAACAAGCAGTTCCTTGTGAGTTTGCATCGACGCTTATTAGATCTGCTGGGTCTGACAGAACGGCCCCTGCTTGTCACCCAAACCCTGCTCCGAGCTCGTTCTGCTCTTATCCGCCGTGCAGGAATGCAACTACAAGTGTTTTAATATCTGGCACAACAACGAAAGCCACCCACCCCCTCACCCCACCAGTCCAACCGCAGCAGCCTCTCTCACGGGGCACTTCTACTTGTCAGAGCACCACGGTTCACCTGCGCTGAACGCAAAGCTGGTTCCATTTAAACCATTAGCGCGAGAGGCGGCTGGCTGATGCCTGTGTGGGCGAACTATGAATCAGAACCGTGGGGATCCTGAGATCAAATCCCAGGCCGATACTCAAAAGGCAATCAGCTCATCAAGTGTTGTGAGTTCGATGCACCGAGACGACCCCACCACATAAATAACCCAGGCTGGCCGAATCACCCGTCACACATAATAACCCTGTACTTCGCCGGGTTCATGGATCGTGCAAACAACACAAAAGCATATTAGACGATGGACCTGACTGGAACACAGCTCCTAGAAATACCAGTTCAGAACTTTGAAATTCAGGACACACGGTTGCATTGCAATGTTATATTTGAACACAGTATCGATGTGCCTTGTCAAAAAACGCCCCCGACCTAACTTTACTGCCCTGTCAGCATACAGGCTCCTGCAGTACACCCGCTCACAAAGATTAAGATCCCCTGAATAGACTTTACAGTGTAAATGGTTAAACAGTGCTAATGAGCACCTCGAAAGGTCAACAAGGCACAAGAGGGAGTGGGTGACCAGCGGCACACACCGGTCTTTGCCTCCCGAGCAGTGGTGTTCACACACTGCACTGAGTACTCACTGAAGCTGAATCGACTTCGGAGAGACCTAGGACAGGCTTTAGAAATCATCAATTGCTGTTGGCCATGAGCAGCAAACTCGGTTGGCCAGTTTTATAATTCCGCAAACTAACCGCTACGCTACCACGCCCCATGCACATTTCATAATAATAATAGCACACGCAGGCACGCACACATACATAGACACAGGCACGCGCACACACGCACACAGACACACGCGCGCACCTGTCTTGCAGGGACCTAGTTTTGTCCTGCAGGACCGTGGGCTCCCACTGGGGCACCCCGAGGCCGCTCTGGCTGGCACCGAGTCGGTGGCCCCACACGTCCACGGAGAGAGCCTCCTCCATGAGCACGTCCTGCAGCTCCTCGGTCACTGGCAGCGAGAACTCCTGTGTGCCAGTTGGGTGCACAGCGTGGCCCAGATGTTTAGATACCCACGTTTAACTGGCCCCGAACATTGTGGTTGCTTTGCTGAGTCATTTCTGTTTTAAATAACCCATACTTATTAACAAAGTATTAAAATGTCCATTGCAATACAACATTATTAAGTTTTCAAGACGTAATTGGGGGTCAGAAGACATCTGGACCACCCGGTACAAAGATACAGGATCCCCATGCAGTGTTCATCAGATGTTTGGAAAGAGTACTGTGAGAATCTCTGACAGGTATCAAGGCACACGAGGAGGCGGGTGACTAGCAACCGTGCATTGGCTGCCTCTGTCTTCCCAGGCGCTCACTTCAGGCTCAGTAGATCTAGTCAAGTCCCAGATCACGTTCAGTTATTTGTGACCCACGTTAGTTGCTAAGCAAAAAATAACTCACTAACTACTCTGCCACCACTCCCCAGTAAACATACGCTCACAAACACACACACACACACATGCGTAAATTCAAACAAAAACAATATCTTCCATTTGCCACTGACTGGCAAAGACATCACCGCAGTGCTTGTGCCAGGCCATGTGCACTCTGAGGCCACGTAGAGTGTTGAAGGCTTGCTTACAGACTACAGGGCAGACCCAAGAGGTATTGATTGCTTGATTAAGTTGACAGTCAGGTGCCCCACCTGTGCTCCCTATTCTGCCAACTTGCCGTGTGTTAGTCGCTCCGCTCTCTGTTATCACCATCACTTCTCCACTCTGCCTCCAACTGCCCTCTGGTCTCCTTCACGACTCTCATCCACACAGGTTGATCTTGACACCACTGGTACCAGTCTTTAGCAAGTCCACTGAACTCCAGGTCCTCCTGATACCACATCGGTCCTCTGTACCACGTAATCCATTTAGTCCAATCTATCCGGCCAAAAAGAAGCTGCTTAGGCTCGCAGTGGCTGAGCAAACAGACTACATGACCCAGCCACCACAGCCTGCCGGAGGAGCTCACCAATGGAACGTTACCCAGATCTTTAGAGAATTTGTGAGCTCCCCACACAATCCATTCTGGTTAAACCTACGACGGATCGTAGTTGAGCCAGCCAGAAAGTTTAAAATCAGTGCAGATGTTCCACCAGGAGGGTTAATGTTTTGCAAGCATAGAGAAGAGAGGACATGACTGCAGCTGAAGGAGAGAGAGACGGGCCAGACAACTTTCACACAGCATTTCGCAGCTGAAAAGATAATGTCGCCCGCCTTATTGGGAGTGAGACCTCCGCTGCCAAATTGGCACTGGCTATAAGTACACTGCCAAGGTACAGACACTTATCCACTCTCTCCACAACTCAAACACACGGACTAACCTACACAACAGTATCTGCAATTGGCACTAAACAATGGTGACTTCGCTACAGCATTTGGTGCAAGTTAGGTACAGCTTGAGTGCACACATCCCCGTGTCTTACCGAATACGGGCTTTAGTTCACCATACTTCACCAACCTGGTCAGTGTAGGTTGGAAGGCAGGGAGCAAAGGATTGGGCAGACAGGATTATGGAATAGCAATGGATTGTGCTGCACTGCCCTCTCCTGCCCTGACGTAACCCTGCAGTCCTGTGAGGATGGTTTGTGATTACCTTCAAGTACAATTGGGCCACCTATCCAGCAGAATGGTTGCATGGCGGGGTGTCAATATAATGTAAACATTTGCGTTTCTCAGAAAGAGAGCTCTGTCCGAGGCAGTTCGAGTTCCTCCCCAGATGCCTTTCTGTGCAGTGTGTCCTCCCCTCTTCTGCGAGGGATTCCTCGGGGTTTTCCAACAGCGCGGTGTGCACTCACCACTTCTCTACGCACACACGTGTA
Source organism: Mordacia mordax (assembly GCA_036362905.1). Taxonomy (NCBI): domain Eukaryota; kingdom Metazoa; phylum Chordata; class Hyperoartia; order Petromyzontiformes; family Petromyzontidae; genus Mordacia; species Mordacia mordax. The sequence goes on from JAZEWT010000030.1 coordinate 2,039,356, forward strand.
CGCGCACACGCACCT
>JAZEWT010000030.1:2044725-2088012 GCA_036362905.1 Mordacia mordax
TGCTCCAGCAGCGCCGCCTCCTTGTCCTGCTCGTACTGGCGCTCCAGCGTGCACACCATGCTCTCCACCTCCACGCGGGCTGCCGCACGCACGGTGCATCGTTATCGTCGCCGTCACGGTGACGGTGAACGCTGGTTGCTGTTGCTGTGTGTCTGCACGTACGTGCATATACGTGCGGAACGGCAGTGTGACGGCGAGAGAGCAGCGCGGCGGTAACATCCGTGTCTCACAAGAAGAAAGACCTGTCCGAGGCAGTTCCATTCCTGGCTTGGATGACTGTCTATGTGCAACGTGTGTGTTCTCCTACTGTCCTGTGTGGGTTTCCTCTACGCTCTCAGGTTTCCTCCCACTACTAAAACACTTGTCAATTAATTGGCTGAATTCATAATATATAGGATACAGTGTCTGGTAAATGTGGGTGCTGGTTAACAGGCTGGCTGTCTTCCCCTTCCATGCAATAATCGTTCTCCCTTTAAACAAAGAGAGAACGAAAAAAATACGTGCAGGTTATAAATTGTTAATAGATATTATATACAATCGACAGTGTGTATGAGCGTGCGTGAATTGTGCCGCTGAACCCACCGCTGCTGGACGTTGGAGTCTGCGCGATCACCTCCATCTGGGCAAACTCGAACGTGCAGGGAGGTTCCGGCGAGTCCTGGGCCGGCTCCCGGTCCTCCGTCGGGTCCTCCTGTCCCTCCTCCGGCTCTTGCCCTCTCCCAGGAGCTGCGTCTGCGCTCCAGCCCGGGAAGCCCACCGCCGCAGGGTTCGTTGCTCTCCGCTCGCGGTGACACCGTGGCAGGTTCACCCTGCACGGGCGCGCACGGCCCGACGGGTTGGGCTCAGCGTTAGGATCAAGGTTAGGGTCAGGGTCAGGGTCGGGGTTAGGTGACGGTAAGGTACAGATATGGGCAGCAGGGTGGCACGGGCATAACATCTCTGATTCACCAAAAGAAAGTCTTGCCCGAGGAAGTTAGATTCCCACCTCGAGTGACTTTCTGAGTGGAGTTTGTGTGTTCTTACCGTGTGATTCCGCTTCTCCAGTTTCCTCTCATCACTCAAAGAACGTAGGAATGAATTGGCTGATAACATCGCAATATTAATAATAATAATGTTTTTATTTGCACTTCTAAAGTGCCTTTCACCCGAGGGTCACAAAATGCTACACAGAGCTGTGCAGAGAAAGCATGTCCACAACGTCAGAATATATCAATGAAATAAAATAATGAATGTTAATCAATGAAGGACATCAAATAACGTAATTGTTAAAACAATCAAGGAAGGAAGAAGTGTTCTTGAGGAGACAGAGGCCAACAGCGATTCATCGCACAAGCACACAGCAGTGAGCAGCATCAACAGTCCTCGCCAGAGGACTTCAAAGCTTTATGAACACGTGAGTCTTGTTGAGACGGGATTTGAAGATGTCCAGTGACTCAGCTGACCGACTTTCCAATACAAGGGAGTTTCCAGAGTCTGGGAGCAGCGTAGAGCGAGAAGGCTCTGTCGCCCAGTGAACAGAGTTACAATCTGGGCACACGCAGCGAGCCCGTAATGGATGAGTGCCTGGCAAATTTTGGTGCCAGCTAACCGGGTAGCTGCCTACGGTCCTGCCTCTCCGCAGAATCCTCGCACAGCCAGGTCGCTGGCTCCAGAATAAACACTTTAACATTTTTAATTACTATGCACACGTAACAATTCGTAATTAATACCATTTGCAATTAATACTATTTGCAATTAATACGATGTAAATGACGACGATGTTGATGGAGTGCACCTGAAAAAGTGATTGTTGCCCCACAGGATGCGGTCTCCGTGCCACAGCTGAGTGGGTCCCGTCACAGCAGCACCATTAACACAAGTCCTGCCAGCAACACGCGCACACACAGAGGCAGCAATGCAATTTTAATGAGGAAGAGTAATGAAGATGACTTGCATTTATAATGCCGACTATGAAAGAAATGCAATTTCTCTAAAGGAACATGACTGGATCAGGCGAATAACAATCTGAAGACCCTCCAACGAAAGGAGATCGGAATTAGTAATTAAGTAAAATTACGCTACTCCCACCATTGCAGGGTAAGTAGACAACCCGCGTCAGTCTGGACACTGGCCGTTTAAAACGACAACAAGAGCAACATTAAGAGGTGGTTGAATTAAGCACGAGCGTAGGACGAGCTGGCGCAGACAGACGGCAGGTGCGAGCGTGCGTGCGGTACCGCGCGCCGTCCCGCGGGGTAAGGGTGACCGTGCCCTCGCCGTCCATCGTGATGGTGCAGTGCTGCCGCAGGATGCCCAGGCCACACAGCTGAACGTCCTGCGAGTTGTCCGCCCCCACCAAGGTGTGCTCCTGCTCGCGCGCGCACGCACGCACGCACGCGTCCGCCGATAAGACACACGGCTCTGTGTGCGTGTACGAGCGCACGTACGTGTAGCGCAAAGGGGCGGCGTGGCAAGCGCAACACCCGTCTGACTCTCCAGTGCTGGCGTGTGCACAGGGCACCAGATACTCAATTAAGGCCACGTTGACCTAGGGAAAGCACAGCACCAGTTAATATATTCGTCATTGGTTTTGGCCGAGCGTGAATCGAGTTCAAGTCGCAGGGTTGGTAGACTGGTGCGTCCACCGCTGCACCGCCGCTCCCCAGGACAGGCAGAGACAAACACGTACAGAGGGCCCACTGAGTATAAAGATCGGTAAATTTGAATAAAAAGACTGCGAGGTGCCTACAACCAAGTCAGACATTCTGATCAATGTCTCCATCACAAACAATGCGGCAATTCGCCAAGGCCATATCTTCAGCCCGTATAGTTAAGCCGTGAGTGTGGATGGGTGCAACGGTGTGTATGTAACTGTGTGATCAGCGTGTACAAGAGGGTGCGTCAATGTGGTGCAGGAGGCCACACGCACAGGCCGGTGTGTGCGCTACCTTCAGGTAGTAGACTAACAGCTCGTTGAGGGCCGGGTCTGCGTTCAGGTTCACCAGGAAGCTCTTGTCGTCGCCCACCTTAATACCCGAGGAGGCCAGAGAGATTCCAAGGCTCTCCAGTTGCCTCTGCCGTTCCTTCACAAGCAAAGGCAAAGGTTCCCCATGTAGAGAAAACAGACTTTTGGGGCAGGTGATGTTAGTGAACCCCTACGAAGTCTGGTACAGCACACGACGGAGTGGGTGGCCAGTAAGACCCCCTGCCGCCTTTGTCTCCCCGGGTGCTCATCTGAGATTGAGTCGACCTACACACAGTAACATACAAAGACAAAGATTCCCCATATAGCCTTAACTGACTGTAGGGTCAACTGCCATTAGAGAACACCTACGAAGGTTGATACGGCACACGAGGAGATGGGTGACCAGCACCACGCCCGACCGCCTTTGTCTCTCTTGTGGAAATGTTTACGCATTGCACTAGGTACTCATTTGAGGCTGAGTTGACCTAAGAGAGGCCCAGGGGGCCCAGGGACCAGGTCATAAAAATCGTCACTTGTGGTGGTTGTGAGCGGGATTCGAACTCTGGCCGCCGGGTTTGCAGCCCAGAGCGCTAACCACTGCGCCACCGACAGGACAGCCTTCATCCAGCAGTGGACTGATCATGGTTGACATGTGAGCACCTGTGCTATCTCCTCGGTTTTGCGCAGCTTCTGTTCCCAGGTGACCGTCATCTCCTTCATCAGCTTCTCACTCTCCTGCAGCCGCTCCTGCAGCTCCGGGGCCTTCATGGCCTAGGATGGGTGCACAGAGACGCCGGGATACACCGCGAGACGCCATCAGATGCCGAGACAACGGTCCCCTGTGCAGCATACAGGGGCCGTCAGGGCCTGCGCCGTCAGCAAGCACCCACAGAGGCTGTGAGGAGGTGGTGTGGCCAGATATTACAAACTTTCACCACTGAGAAGCACATTTATTAGAGTGTTGCCCTAAAGCTTGGCGAGACAAACTAAACACAGCAGACGGTTTCATAATATCCGAATACATAATTGCAGGACTGCTGATTGACGGAGGGCACTGAAAAGCTCCTCAGTAACTCAAAGTTCTTCACAACGCATGTTGAAGCCCTGTTGTCCTCAGCTCATGAAATAATTGTTAATTGCTTCGAAAAGCTGCTGTCTCGGGACAGCCGCCTTGATCGCTGGAGGGAGAGCGAGCGATTGACGCGGCTGTCCCGTGAGAGCAGCTTTTCAAAGCATTCATCGTGCATCGAGCCGTGAAAACCGACATAATTAGAAAATAAATGTGAGTCAAACAAAGTGCACGTGACTAAGCGTAACAAATCCGTGCATGTGCGTGGCTCTCCGTAAACGTGTTTCTATTGCTGATTATGCTGACAATCGACCAATGAACACAGCAATGTGTCCCAAACCCCACCGCCGAGCTTTAGCACCAGCACCAGTACCAGCACCGCTACCACCCTTCACCCTCTGCACCGTTTCCTCTGTGCCTTGCAACGTCGCTGGGAGTTTGTGCCCGGCCCATCGGGCCCCTCGCCCGCTCCGCTCAGCCTCCGCTCGCCCGGCTCTCGCCCCCGTGCTCACAACCACGCTCACCTCGGCCTGGTTGAGCTGCCCCTTCAGCTTGTCCACCTCGTCGCGCAGCTCGCGGATGATGCGGGCGTTGGGGTCCTCGTTGACGACGGCGTGGTTGACGATGCGCTTGGCGCGGTCGGCGTAGCGCAGCGTCGACAGCGTCTCCTCGTAGTTGTCGGCCGAGGGGCTCAGCGTGGCCACCATCGCCGTGCGGCTGTTCCCTCCCAGGTTGTCCTGGGAGCAGCGATAGCCGGGGTTGTCCGCCGACGCGCGCGTCACACCGTGCGCGTCACACCGTGCGCGTGGCAATCGACACCAGTCGGCTCGAACAGACTTGCGTGGCAAGAAACTACTTGGACAGAAGCGTATGTGCCGGTTGATAACGAATACGCTTATGAAATCACACACGGAAGGTGGATCGATGTGGACATTCATGGCTTGGTGCTAGGGCTGCTCTCGAGGATGAACACACAACACGGCTATTGTGAAAACGCTCAATTTGAACAAACAAAAGGTGATTTCTAGTCAGTAATATTGTGACCATAACAAAATTCCTTACAGGGTCGACCCAGAGGAGGCCCAGGACTGATTCAAATATTTGCCACCATTATTGATAGTGAGCAGGAATCCAACTCACCCAGGTTATAATGCGCTAATACAGCAAACTAACACTCCACAAACGTCCTTCGTGGAGTTTTAACAGACTGGTTTTTTTATTTTTTTAGTTGAACGTCAGATCATATTTTACACGTAGTTCTGCAATGACGTTTTATATATATATAAAACCCACATTTTTTTTATTGCTGCTGATTTTTCCGTTCTAATGTCATTGTCACAAAGCGCTCTGTGCAGAGCTTTGTGACCCTCGGGTGAAAATCACTCTATAAATGCAATTATTATTATTTCCAGTGCTGATAGTACCCATAAGGCCAATACGGAACATGAGAGGGTGCGTGGGTAGCAACAGGCCCGGCCACCTTTGTCTCCCTAGTGGCAATGTTTATACAGCATCGGGTACTCATTTAAGAACCGTTGATGCGCGGGTAGGCCCTGGATCGATTCAGAACATTGTCACATGTGTTGGCCGCTAGCAGGAATCGAATTCTGCTCGCGGTGCAGAGCTTTCACTGTTACACTCCCCACACACAGACCACTCCCCAACAACAGCCACCACCATTCACCAATATGTGGTGGTGATGTCACTAAAGCGCCTGTGCCAGGCCAAGTGCACTTTGAGGTCAAGCAGACACACCTTTAAAAGCCACGTGAGCACCGAGTCACGGTAAGGCACAAACTTATTCTTGTTCTTCCCGGCCGCCTGGTCAGCAAGCGAAGAAATAACCAATCCCAGCGTCGAGAGAGACCTATACGGGGGTAGACAACGTGACAAATGAGACTCAAACAGAGGTCGTGCCAACATCACCCCAGCATCTTTGTGTCAGTGCTGAAGTAGATCTGTTGTGCACGTGTGTGCGAGTGCAGGCATCTATGTGTGAGTACGGGTGTGTGTTTGTGTGTATCAGTGCTGGAGTGGAGTATATGTGCGAGTGTTGTGTGCTGACGTATGCATGTACGTACGAATGTGTTTGTGTGTATCAGTGTTGGAGCATACGTGTGGGTGTGTGTGTGCGAGTGTGTGCATGCTCGAGTACTTGTTGATGTTGCTGCCCTCTATGAGACGGTCCCCAGCTGCCCCGGTTTTGGAGGCACGCTCGCTCCCAGCCAGGTCCACCAGGCTTATCTTGCTAACCTTCTCACCGGATGTCTGCGCAACAACAACGGCCATGGTGACATCACCATGGTGGTTGTGCCAAGCTAGGTGTACATATGCACAAACACTAACAAGCAAGCATATTCACAGGTGCACTCAACTCTACGTGTGAACAAAAACACAGAAACACACATTCACGAACAATAACAACAACGGTGATTCGCTACTAAGTGGTGGTGATGTCACCACCGCATCTGTGCCAGGCCATACGCACTTTGAGGTCACATAAAGTGTCGAAGGATTGCTGACAAGAAGTCACGGGACAGACCCAAGTGTCATGGGCTGCCTGACTGAGATGACACACAGATACACCACCTATGCTCCCTAGTCTGCCAACATGCTTTGTTTTAGCTGCCCGGCACGCCGCTTGTTGTGAGCGTCACTCCTCTGCCCTTCGTTATTGTTGCAGGACAACTGTCTTTAACAGCTCCGAAGCGTCCTTCACGATCCTCTCCATTGAGACCGATCTTGATACCACTGGTACTAGACTTCCAACAAGTCCACTCAGCTCCACGTCCTCCTGTGCCACATCAGTCCATCTCTTTTTAAGCCCAAGCCACGCCTGTTCAGCCCCCTCTATCCGGCCAAATAGCAACTGCTTGGGCATGTGGTGGCTGGGCATGCGGGCTACATGACCCAGCCACCATAGCCCCCCGCCAGTCGGAGGAGCTCACCAATGGGTCTTTGTCCAGATCTTTCGAGAATTTGTGAGCTCCTCACACAATCCAACCTGGTTAAAACCCAGGGTGGATCGTAGGCAGGTCAGTAAAAAAATGTTCCCAACAGGTGCAGATGTTCGAAATTCTCACACGCACACAGGCAAATATCCCCCCTTATCGCTTTTGTGATGAAATGTTCAAGTGCTGTAATAGAGTAGCTATAAAGGTGAGCACAGCCACCTTTACGTCGCGAGTGGAGATGTTTACACACCTTAACAGCTGCTCATTTGAGGCTGAGTTGGTGTACGCGCGCGCGCGCGCGCGCCGACTCACCCCCGAGGCGAGGTCGGTGAGGGTCTGGGTGAGCGTGATGGTGAACACGGCGTGCGAGCGGCTGCTCTCTTCGTTCATGTTCGTCGCCGCCACTGTCCGCGACTTGTTCCCCTCCGACATCAGTGAGTCAATGTCCTGCGAGGTCGCGCACAGCCCACAGTCAATCCCTCCGCTGGACACACTTCCGCATTGTGTGTGCAGCGTGGTTAAGCGTGGTAAAATAACCACACTGACCATCATGGTGTGGGGAGGCACTCATCCAGCAGTGGATTGACAAACAGAACTCTACGGAATGAGCTCACACGCACGTATGGGTGTCGGTATGTGCGCGTGTGCGTGTGAAGCGAGTGTGTATGTTTGTGCTTTGCCTCGTAAGACGTTACAGCCAGCTGGGAAAGGCCATCGACGTAAGGCCCAAATATCTGGTGCTCGCGGACCTTGAGTGCCTTCTGACTCCTGCGCGACACAAGACAGCGATCACCCGCAGAGCCTCACCAGCAAGTTCATAGCAGGATAAATCAACCCATGAGAGGCGCAGGGAGCAGCTTAGATCATCACCACTGGCACTGGTCAGGAGCACGAGCTGAACTCGGGTCAGACAGTTCGTGGTGCAGCGCACACACTGCAACCTCGACGAGTTAGTTACACGCACACCACACATGTATACGTGCACAAACATTGCAGGCACAAGTTTTGTTAGCGAGCGCCTGTCAAGGCTCGCACAGTTTCAGTGTGTGAAGGAGACACGTCAGAACCAAGCCCAGCATCAATTATCTCCACACTCGAATGCACCAAGTACTCATATCAGGCTGAGTCGATCTAAAACGAGGCCAAGCCAAGTTGACAAACCAATTACCACTACCATTTCAGCTGGGCTGGAGATCTCTCGTCCTCCCCCAATAACAGAGAATCGATCATAATTGATCGGAATCCCTGATTCACTCGGTGCTGAAGAAGTGTGGCCGGCAAAGCAGTCATTCCCGTACAACGCACACGTTCAGCCCATTCTCGTTCCACTGCTAGACGGGGGCCTCACCATGCAGCACAGGTCAAGGGGGCGATTTGACTGCAGTAAAACCTCGATGCGTTGCACTCATAGGGGACAAGGGGTATCTGGAAGTCAGTAAAATCTGGATGTTATTTTATGATCTTGTCTGTCCATATTCAAAACCCAACCGCCTTGCTGTGTATTATGTTGAACGGTGTTGTGTTGTTATATTTGTGTTTCATAGTTCTTGCTCCTATTTAAGTCACAACTGCGGGGATCTTTATGAACGGCTCTGTGCAGCGCTTTGTGACCCTCGGGTTTAAAAGCACTCTAGAAGTGGAATTATCATTCATTATTACACACAGAGTAATGACCATATCTTTGAATTATGACATTAGCATTTTTAAAGCACCTTTAACCCACATGTCACAATGTGCTGCAAACGTGCATATAATAACCTACACATTATGGACACCATTGAACAAAGCGCTATATGTTTCTAACAGCGGCAATCAAAACAGGATAATAAAAATATAGAATTTCCACGATTCCCAATGCAGACCGCTGTTTCGAAAGTAGCGTCCGTTGCTCCCGAAGATTTGTTGAACAGAGGTCGGTTGTCGCGCCACAGGATTCGCCGTCACGCGCGGCGCACGGGGCGCGCGCCGCGCACGGGCGCGCGGTGACGACGGCGAGCGCGCGCACGTACCCCTTGGGGTCGAGCAGGTCACGCACGCGCTCGTTGTAGATCTCCAGGTAGGAGACCTCCACCTTGCAGGAGAGGTCGGCGCTCTGCAGGCGCTCACGGCGTTGGAAAAGTTCGCAGCACAGGCGCGGAATGAGCCCCGGCTGCTCCGCGGTGCCCATCATCGTGTACGACTTTCCTGAGCCTGAGTCGCAGCGCACACGCGTACACGGATATACAAAGACTCCGGGAGGCGCGCGCACACTCAACGGCGCCCGTGAACACAAACACATACACTCACAGTCACGTACACGCGTGTTTAGACTCTCACAACAACAGCAGGAGCTGTTAGCCACCACATGGCGGTGATGTCTCCACGGCATTTGTGCCAGGCCATGTGCACTTTGAGCCATGCGAAGTGTCGAAGGCTCGCCAGTAGCAGGTCATGGGAAAGACCCAGGTGCCATTGGCTCACTGACTCAGCTCACTGGGCGAAGCACCACCTGCGCTCCCTACCGCACCAGCTCGTAGAGTTTAAACTGCCTGCCTGCCTGATTGTTGTTATGAGTTTGTTGCTCTCACACACAGATGACATTTCTTTATACAGCCTTAGCACATTGTAGGGTCAACATAGCACAAGAGAGTTGAGTGGACAGTACGAGACTCAGCTGCCTTTGTTTCACTAGTGGCAATGTTTATACACTACAGAAGGTACTCATTTGAGGCTGAGTCAACCTAGGGGGAGGGCCAGCACCAATTCAGAAATTTGTCGCTGGTGTTGTACTGTAAGTGGCAACCGAACTCAGACCACTGGGTTCTTGGCAAGGCGTGATAACCGTTGCACTGCCACTCGCACACACGTGTACACAAGCGCACACACGCATATGCACACGTGTAAATGAACATACGTGCAGGCAAGGGTGCACACCGGCACACACAAAGCCAAAGATCCCCCATGTAGTCTGAACACATCGGGGGGTAGGTGCTGTAAGCCAGAAGTTATGAACACTAACTTGACACACAAGGGGGTGGGTGGGCAGCACCACTCCCCGCTGCCTTTGTCTCCGTATCGGCCATATTCAAACACTGCGCCAGCTCCTCGTGTGAAGCGAAACTGCCCTAGGGGAGGCCAATGGGGATTTAGAAAATCACCACTGGTGTTGGTCGTGAGCGGGACTCGAACTCGGGTGGCTTGGTTTGTAGTGCAGCACGTTAACCGCGACACTACCGCTCCCACAAGCACACTCCCTCCCGCGCGTACACAGGGGTGGTTACGTACCGGTTTGCCCATAGGCGAAGATGCATGCGTTGTAGCCATCAAATGCGTTATCCAAGAGGTCTTCCCCCAGGCAGCGGAACACCACGTCTTGCCCTGCAAACGCATCAGTACACACACGGCTCGCTTTCGCCCATATGCACCCAAGGTGCCACTGATACGTATTTGCTATAACTCTTGAATATAATGAAATACATTTTAGTTTCTCAAGAAATGTACTCTGAAAGCATGTGGTTTATCTATTGAGGAATGCCTTTGTTATGGTTATTAATTTTCTTATATAAGCTTTCATCAAGCAGTGGATTGAACAAGGTTGAAAATCTTGATGATGATTATGATGCACAATATGGGATTCATATTATAAAGTTAGAAGCGATGCCCCACCATCAGAATGTGGAATTTCCACCAGAGACAATAATTCAGTGTGGCTCATTTAGGAGGAACTCACTGAGAGCATACATCCCCCTGGTCTCTATCCTGAATAACAACACACTGCAGATGTAAGTGTGGAGTATACACTATGACGCCGGGTTCAATGCAGGTAAACGAACTCCCTTTTTAAGAGGGCAACTTTAATGGATGCAAAGGAACAGGGGTTTGGTCATCGTTGAAAATGATGGTTATGATTGTTAGGATGCTAGGGGGTGGTGGCACATGCTTATAATCCATCTGTGTGGAGGCTAGGGTTGGTGGATCACTGCACAAAGGCAGTGAATCCCCTCTCTGAGCGTGTTGAAGGGCAACACGATGGCTCGCCAAGAGATAGAACATCGATAATATGAACACCACCTTGTGTCTGTATGGGACAGATGTTTCCCCTGTGCACATTTAAACACTTATTGCTTGGCTGAGAACACATTAATATAGAGAAGGAGCACAGAGTTTGGACACTTTTTGCAGCAATCGCAGCCTGGCTGCTGCCTTCCTGTTCATATGTAATTCTCCCTCGCACCTCTGAGTGGCTCTCTCTCCACGAGAGCAGGAAAATAGCATGCAGCGGCAGTGTGGTGCAATCGATGTTATGAGTATTATCAGAACTAACCACATGTCCGCGTGCGGAGAACCTAGGAGTCTACATGCGGATGATCCAGGGATTCGTCGCGCTGTCGCCCTGTGAGTGACACTTGTGCCAGTAGCGCGTTCCGCCAGCCCATGCGCCAACGTGAGAGTGGAGGGGCCATGGCTCTGCCACTCACCGGAGAATTTCTCCTTGTTCGTCTCGTCGATCGACCAGAAGCAGTAGTCAAACCGGAACGTCTGCAGAGACACAACGCGGGTAAGTCCACCGTACAGGCACACGTGTCTTACACACACACACCCACACACGTCCCACACGCATCCCACAAGTGTCCAACAAAGATAGGGATCCTCCGTACAGTCTCAAAAGACTGCAGGGTACGCCGTGCACTCTGCTGAATGCGAATGACATGCACACTGCACATGCACGCACACATGTACGCGAGATATGACCCACCACACAGAGTGCAAACACCATAAGCATACGCGTACACCAAGTACAACACAAACTACACATGACATGCTGTATTTACCATACCAAGATAAACGTTGCCATGCTGTCTTTCAGAGCACGACACTCAATTGCAGACAGATGCAAGTTGAAATCCAGATTAGGGGTCAACTCACCCTGCCATCCCTTCAGCGGTGATAAAAGCATCGTTATCAGTGCCTGCTTAATTCTGTACAAGTTCACTGGGGGACAGAGCCTATCTCGGCAGACACAGGGCACAGGCACGGTAATACCAAAGTTAGAATGCCAGCCAATTACAAGGGACTGGGGGCAGTTTAGTCTGCAGGCCAATAAAACTACTTAGCAACATCATCTGCGTTTATTTGAACTACGGGAGGAAACCGGAGTACCAAGCAAAAACACACGCAGACATGGGGAGAAAATGCAACCTCCACAAAATAATGCAACTGAGTCAGGAATCGAACTCAAAACCCTTCTTGCTATGAGTGGAGGCGCTATGCACTGTGCCACCGTGAGGCCCGCATTGATGAACTAAATATTAATCTGTGAAGACCAACAGTTGTGGCGCTAAAGTTAAACTTGCCTCTGCCATAAGAATGTGGAAACTGCACACTGCATCAGGGTGATCAACTGTGGATTCGTGCAATTCCACGCTGAACTGAGTGGGAAAACACTTGTTGCTTACGAATGTAAACTCCTTAAAACGATAATAACACGTGGTTATGCACAAATAAGGCGCAAACCCGCGTGCATATAGAATTTTAAAAACTGCCCAAAGATAATGACAAATATGAAATGTGAGTGCAAACGAACAAACCTTTGGCTGTTTGCGAGTATCACTGTGATAACTGTAAGGAGAAAGTGAGAGAGCAGGATTAATGATACAAAGAAATATCATTTCTGAAACGCTGTTAAAAAAAAAAACAATTCAACTTAGAAACTGCCTGGCTCTAAATTTACCAGCACCTTGCCCAGGTGCCCATCGTGATGGCACGAAAGGTAGGAGGCTTCACGTGAAAATCATTATAATCTACCGCTTATAATGCACACAGCTTCACTCATTGTCGAAGCGACTTTCACATTTAAGTTCGATTTTATTACTCCTCTGAAGCAAATTGTCAAACCACAATATATAAAATGCAGACAGAGGGAAAGATTTAGAGGCACGAGGAACCACACTCACTATATATGAAGTAATTATAGGCTTTATAATTGGATAAAACCAAAGTACCCAACAAAACCCACGTGGACACGGAGCCAACACATAGGTGGTGTGCAGGACACCCGAGCTGGGAATCGAACTGGGGGACGCGTCTTTCTGTGAGGCGTGGGTGTCACCGCTGCACTGCCGATGCATGCATTATTAAATACACGGGCAGATGGGGGGGGGGATACACGCGGAGAGACAGAGACACAGTCACACAGGGACACGGCTTCAGGAAAAGGGAGACAGCGATATCGACGCACCCTTGGGAAGCGTGAGCTTGGGGTCCCATACCGCGATGAACGTGAAAACATCACGATGTGCAACGAGCCAGCGGTGCTGACTCGACACATTCTGTCCCATACCAGTTGTAAGAGCACTTGTGTTTACTTTTGTTTGAGCAAAGCAAGCGAGTTATCACTGTGGGGACGTTTTCTAAAGCTTTGTAAGAGGTGATTCGTCTTGGAACATTTTAACACCTGTATTATTGCTAAAAAGAGTAAAATATTTTCTAATTTTTTATTGCGAGCTCTGTTTTTTTAGATCTGGCAAATAGTTCTCCATCAGCAGAAGTTGCAAGGAAAGCAAGTTGTGATGATTGCTTCCAAAAGCTTTTCTAAGCAATCGTCTTGCATCGAGCCGTGAAAACCTAGCCCATTACAAAGCATGTTTTATATATATATAAAGGAAGCAAGAGAGAAAGAGCCATGCGTATTGCAACTAAACTTAACCATTTTAATTTCCAGAGAAGGCCCACTGAACTCTTAACTTTTTTTATGAAGCGACACGGCCACACATGACAGCTCATTAATGTGGTTGATATCATCACGTTGGAATTTATAGCAGCAGGGAAATAATCTAAAGGTACATTTATAAATGAGGCAGGAAAACTGGAGACCTCAGATAAAAATCCATGCAACCAGACGGAGAACATCATCACAGTACACACTTAATTCTGTCCAGGGTCGTGGATCGCTAGAGCTTATCCCAGTAGATACAGGGTGCAGGACAAGGACATACCCATGATGGAACGCCAGAACATCGCATCGCAGGGCACTGGGGGAAATTTAGTCAGGCCAATTAACCCAAGCATGTCTTTGGATTGTGGGCGGAAACTGGAGTACCCAGCTAAAAGCCACGTGGAAAAGAAGGGAATTCCGAACACAGGTATTGTCGGAGTTGAGATCGAATCCATATATTATTGCATAGCATGTGATGGAGATACGACTTCGCATCAGCGCAACGACACTTGAAACATGGCCCGGTATCATCGCCTTTGAACGGACATTAGAGTGGCGCTGCACCGACACCTGATGACCAGGGGGTGGCGACAGCGCACTGCAGGACCCACAGCTATGGGTGCGGGAAGGATTTCTCTACACAAATCAATCAATGCGCGGAGCAGCCCCCCGTGGCGTGGGGGATGAGGGGGCGGGGGGGTGCTGGGGGGTTGAGCTCCTCTTGCTGAAGTCTCAGCCACTCTTCAAAATTATTAGACGAGTAAAAAACGTTGATAAGTTTATTAACACCAGTGACTTTTAAAATGATCTATAGTTTCCCAGAAAGAGCAGGACGCGTCGTGACCATCAAGCGATCAGGTTGTATCGTTACTCAATGTACTTAGGGTCCATTTCGGGGGTCACCTTCGGTCGCGTGCCCCTTAAATTACAATGGCTTATGGGTAAGTGAAACAAATATGGGTAACGGACAGGCAAATGTAAAGATAAACTGGCTAAAGGGAGGGTGGCACTATTTACATCTTAAAATGTAACGCAAAAGCCGTCAATTATTTCATTGCCGTTCAGATGTTGTTGACATGCTGTGCTCTCCACAGCTCTGTGCAGCGCTTTGTGACCCTCGGGTGCAAAGCGCTCTTAGAAGTACAACTTATTATTATGACTCGGCGTGTAACATGGTTGAAAATGTGCTGAACATTGTGTCCCTGCCTCCCGACTGCGCTTTTCGACGCCTCCCGGCTTCAAAGAGTCATTGCCAAAAGACCGACGTGGAAGATCGTTCAGAGTGGGTGAGCAGGATGTGTGTGGCTGCACGACACGGACTGCTCGCTCGCAGCAAGCAGAGCAGCCGGGTCTTATCCAAGCCACCCTCTACAGATGCACGCTTGCGTTGCGGTCACGTAACCCCAGACATAAAATGCCTCGATGGTCTCGCTTTGTGGTTAATTATTAGTTTTCCCGTGCGTTGTATCGTCATACAGGTATGATGATCGTTGCTTATAAAGCCCTCCCCCTCCCCCCCCCTCAAGTTGGAGGCATCTCAGGTGTTTTGAACGCCAGAAGATGCTTCCAACGTGGCAGGCGAAACGTCGCGAAGGAGAGAGGAGGAGCGATCGACGCGGCTATCCCAAAAGAGCAGCTTTTAGAAGCAATCATTATTCATCAAGTCGTGAAAACCTACATCTGCAATCATAGGTATAATGTCAATTTTAAGTAAAGCCGTGCACTCATCATAATTATTAATACTCGCTTAATTCTGTGCAAAGCTGTGGGGGGTCGGAGCCTATCCCGGCAGACTGAGGGTGCAAGGCGGGGTTATACACAGGTTGTGACGCCAGGAACATCGCAGGGCACAGGGCAATTTACTCAGCAGGCCAATTAACCTAGGTAGTAGCGTGTCTTTCAGGCTGTGGGAGGAAACCGGAGTACCCGACAAAAACCCACGCAGACAGGCGCGAACACCAAAACTGCAGACTGAGGAACCCGCGTTGAGGATCGAACCCCTGAGCTTGCGGTGCGGAAGTAGCTGCTACTCACCGAGCCATCGTGCCTTCCCCTCAATATGATAACGTGTCAGAATTACGTGAGTGACATCGACTGCAGAAGAATATCTCTCCCTTGTTTTAATGGCTCGTTAAATATGTCCTTCAGTCATCACATAAGAGGAAGTGTAACGCACAACACGCGCTGCACGGATTGCAGCAACAGTTTCCCGAGCGAACCTCACACCACATCAAGCACTGTATCTGCACGCTGCCCTCCCTCTGACAAAACGGGCAGTCTCGAGGTTTAATAGCGGGACGCGCCTTCCCTTGCGAACACGCGGACAAGAGGGCGCACACACACAATACATTCCTGCTGCCCTCTGACCGCTCCTCCCCGTGCTGTGTTCCTGGACCACTGGCCCGTGGATTGCCGCTTGTAGTAGTAGCGTGCTGTTGTGTTGATAGGCCAGTAGGGCAAACTATATCCCACAGCTACATCGGCTGACAATTCGGATTTGGAGGCGCAAGGAACCGCAGAGATATTAAACAGACGTGCGGGACACTGACGCCAACAACTGCCTCCTTTGCCTGACACCGTATTACGGGGCCATAAGAGCGTACCTTTGAATATGAACATAAACCCTATCTGTGTCGGCATTCACACTAAACGAGCATACATTCCTGCAGAAGGCTGTGGCAAGCAAGGTTTCCCTTTAGGGCGCCAATGGCAAACCGGGCTTACAGTCCTCGTCGTGGTGGTGGCGGTGGTGGTGTCCGTGTTTGAGCTTTGAGCAGGAGAAATTGGCAGAGCGGACAAACAGGTTCTGGAGGAGAGCACGCCCCACACACCTCAGCCAGCCCTCTCCCTCCCACAGAAGCGTTGAAGCCACCAAACACCGGGCTCCACTTGCACCTGCAAGTGCGTTTCCCTACGGCAGGGTAGCGCCACTCCGACTAAGCGACACGCAGAGCACTGTACAGAGGGAGGGAGACAGAGTCCACCAGTCCAGAGCAAATGTTTCACTCGAGAACTGATTTTCAAAGCTGTTCTCTTGGCACGGCTGCCCTGAAAGAACGGCGATGGAAATAAACCATCGCACACTTAGCAGTGAAACCTTACATCAGTGCAATGTTTAACTTGTCGGTGCCACCTATGGTGACATGAGTTTCGTGGTTTTAACGCCGCGTTTAAGCGGCAGACAACAGCAAACTGTGTCGTATCCATATGAAACGAGTGGGGTTATCAGGTAAATTAAACACAACGAAGCAAGTGTTCTTATTTTTGTATGTATTTGTGCACGAATGGTCGCAGGTTCATATCCTGTGTAAGCGCTATTTATATTTTAGCAACCCCAAGGATTGAATATCTTATTTCAGCTATCCTTCCCACATTGATTATGCTTGTGAAACTTAAGACAGCTAGCAATATTCTCAAAAGAGCATTAGGCAGAGATCCAGTTCAAAGCAGTCATGTCAGGCGAAAACGTCATCAACAAGGTGTCAGAGGAACGTGTTACATGCCTGGAACACCAATACGTGTATGGCGGATACTCTGCTGGCTCACTATTATTAGGCACGCAAATGCAATGGTAGGACGAGAGTTTTGCTACCTTAAGTGATACCCATTTACGTCCTGGCCCAGAGGCTAACTTGGCTGCCAACACAGCAAGGGAGGTTCCTGTCACTCAACGACAGTCACTGAGCTATGAACGTACTATGAAAAAAAAGTGAGCATTTGACCGAGAAAAAATAACGGAGAGATGATTTTAACCTCGTTTTGTCATCTGAATAACTACAGGTTAAGGGAAAAAATAAGCTAAAGCTGTTTTAGGTAACTGGACACAGAATTGTGGAATTACTTCCCATAGAGATGCATTACACACAAATACATTACAGCCCTTTTGTCAATCCACTGTTGGATGAGGCCCTACTGACAGCGTGGGAGTCGTGGAGATCGACCATACTTCACCCCGTTGGTCAGTGCGGGTTGGTGTAGGGAGGGGAGCATAGAAGTACAATAGAGTATAACAACTGATATTCCCGTAGTCGCCTCTGCATTCCACGATGCAGTCGCACTGCATACAACTCCTGTCATATATATTGGTCACCCAACCAACTATTATCCAGTGTCAAACCTCCTCAGCTTTTGGGCAGATTCCGGATGACTTGTTCATAGCTGGTTTTGGAGGAAATAAAGGGAGAATTCATCCACGTGCTGGGAAATAAAACCCACCCCAAGTACAGTGGGACTACTGAGTTTGTTATTTAGAGCCCGAGGAGACAGGAAGCCACTACAAAGGGAACAAGTTCAACGGTGAGACGAACATTGATCACACCCAGCGGGGAGCATAAACCTGGTCTTGAACAGGTGGAGGAGGAGGAGGTTACAGTGCGGTCCGGACGTCTTGTCGCAACAATTTAATTGGTCCCGAACATTTTTCATTTGCTCATTAATTTCAGTAAAAAAAAAAACCCTAATTATTTTCCATGGCTGATACGAATTCACACACTATTGAAAAATTGCTCGCAGGAGTGTGTGGGCTCGTGCAAAACGACAAACCAGATAAAAAACATAAAATTGAGGTCAAAATAAATCTGGACCACAATGTACAATGCAGTGGTTGATAAAGTGCGTTTAGCCAATCAAGTTGGAGGCGTTAGAGACTCAAGATACTAGAGGAGAACAAGTGAACAATTGACCTTCACATCGAGCAGACGTTGATATCAGAGTCGATGTGATTTAGACTCATCTGAAGGGCGTTTCCC
The DNA here is from genome assembly GCA_036362905.1 of Mordacia mordax. NCBI lineage: Eukaryota > Metazoa > Chordata > Hyperoartia > Petromyzontiformes > Petromyzontidae > Mordacia > Mordacia mordax. The sequence goes on from JAZEWT010000030.1 coordinate 2,063,135, forward strand.
TTCATTGATAGCGTTGAGGCCTTTGCAGCGTTATTAATAGAAGCTGCAGGGCAGCTGATGCACTGTAAAACCTGGCTTTCGAGTTCCATAAAATCTGCAGCGCATCAGCGGCAAGGCGATGTTATGCCACGTCTCATGAATGTCTGTTGCTCCCATGTCTTGCGCAATGAGGTTGAACCAGGCTCTTTCAGTTACGTTACTCAGGTGCGCTTGGGATGAGAGATATCTGTGATGGGCGGTGGCAGCGTACGGTGATAATCCCACACTGTGGAGGAAGCGAGGACTGGTGAATATTGTAGAATTCCTTTCCCGTGGCCATCGAGGGGGAATCGTACCCTGGCTTTCCTAAACAAGGCGGTACAGCCACCCAGGACGGTTATGGCCTTTAAATATTTCTGTTAAGTGCATTGACATATATCGAATTTAATTATCCAAATGCATGGTGGCATTCTAAAGGTGCAGTATAGTATCTTTGCTAGAAGAAAAGTATATATTATGGCGAAAACATCTTATGATAGGGGACCGCGGACCTTGGGCAATTGTTGGCACTGCCTTATCTGCCTGCTTCCCGTCCGACTTGCCTTCGAGTCGTATTTTATCTGACAATGAGCAAACGCTTTGTGGTGGCGCGTGTTACAATTTCAAATTATTACTTAGTTGAAAGTATTGTTCTTTTAAAAAGACGACAGTGTGACAAACTTAATTTGGAAGAATCAGCTGCAGTGAGGTATCGTTTTGAAATATTTTATACAGTTGAGTGCTGTAACATGTTGTTGAATTTGAATTAACTGCTGGTGAGAGCCTCTGACCACGTGTGCATCCTTGTACTATAAGCTCTCCCAGAAAACATCAAACACACACACACAACGTGATATCTGTACGGCACAAGGTGCAATTACGACCACCGGCTCCATCCTCCCATCAGGTCACACGACATCACCACGGCATAGCGGGACTGACCGTATGGTCAGATTTGGACATTTTGCTGCGTAGGGCCACCTGTTGCGTGCACTCTCATTCCGACATCAATTCACTAAGTCCGATGGGACTGGCCATCGGAAATGGCAGCTGCTTGCAGATACAGCACACCGGCGCCACATGACACCGGCACATTGCGACACTGCAATGTGACTCCGGCAGCTATTGTAGGAGTCATCCTGATATTGGGCACCAGGAAGGGAATACGGACGTCACGTTTATACCGCGGCGCACTGCCCATTGTGGCGGATGACCGGCCGTGCTCAATACACTCATGGATAAAGGCGTCTGCAAACGATTGATACCCGGCATTCTCCAGAAATCTAATAATCAGTCCATGCAGCAGCAGCAGCAGCTGCACAGAAGTGGATTTATTTTCTGTATCTCGGCAGTGGATGTGTTCCCCCCTCTGGTTGCCACTGTTGTTAATCTTGACCACTATTATCCCTTCTCTAATGATGTAGGTTTTCACGGCTCGATGCATGATGATTGCTTCGAAAAGCTGCTCTCTCGGGACAGCCGCGTCGATGGCTCCCTCTCTCCCCATCGCGAGAGAGCAGCTTTTCGAAGCAATCATCAATGTTTCAGATCCATATGCCACAAGCAAGCAATATGTACTGATTAAAAGGCTTTCCTCTTTGGAGGATGCTGATTCATCAAAGGTTTGATGAGCCCTATTAAGCCACCCAGCCAAACCCTGGATTGCCCTTGCTGATGACAAGAGGCGAGACAGTGGAGCCATGACTCCTGCCACGAGTCAACATTATTCATGGAGAGACTCACGGAGGGCGGACACCCCCACCACTAATCCCGACCCCGAGCGCCCCGACACGCTCGGTTGTGTGCGGGGAGGTAGGGCTCGCCAGCTGGGGTCCTGCCAAGTTCAGATACGCGTCCACAGCGCACACTGTGTGCACAAAGCCTGGCGTTGTCCTCACTGGGGGCGTTCTGCCACGGACGCTGTTGGCTGAAATCTGAGAAACTTACAGCGCCCCGGAGGTGTGACACTGCTAACGAGGGTTACATTAAACTGTTGTTTCTGCACTTTTTGTGGATAAATGCAAACTCTGAAAATGTAAATGTTGTGTTGTCTGTCATTTAAAAAACACATTAACCTCAGTGGCAGAGTGGGTTGGTACGTGCTGCCTCTATTTTCTGTAATTTAATGATGATTTATCACATTACCATTTATCAGCCAGAGTGCCGCTTTTTTATTTTTATTTTAGCTTGGTCCAGCACTTTGCGAGTTTTGGTTAAAAAGCGCAAAGCGCTGTAAATTATCATGACAGCTCTGTGGACGAGCTGTCACTCGAGGAAGAGGTCTCAGAGGTAACGCCGGGATAGCCTCTTCCGCGAGCTCTTCTCGTCGCATGAAGAGTTGCACTGCTCAGCGGCTGCCGTGCTCCTGCATCTCATAACGTGAAGCCGATAGCACATTCGGCATAACACTGCGGGACAAATGCCGATCGCTTGTTTGCCAGTAGCGGGCTCCAGGATGTACAACACGATCAGGACCCTATGGTTACCGGTCACTGCAAGTGCTGCAAGGCAATAGTCCATCCATCATTCTTATCGACCCTGTCCATCGTCCACCTCTCCCTGTGCAGTTCACGATGCGGTCGAGTCGTGAAGACGGCCGTCAGCACAGGCACGAGCAGATGTCACAGATCCTCTTACAATCGAGAGGGGATCATTGGGACTTTGTATCTGTGACAATGCCACATTAGCTGCCTGTGACTGCGGACTTATACGCCGCCACTTAAATGGCACCCTTGCGATTATCACTGCGTCAAGCAGTCTTAACTCATTCATCCCTGTACAACATCGTGTGGTGACAATGGAAGAAGCTTGATGTGCCAGATATCCAATTATCTGCACCGATAGGAGGGTACCATAAGGAAGATGCTGTAATTCGTGGCAATGTTTACATATCGTTTGAGGCCGAGTTGACCTCGGGGAGGCATGGGGCAGGCGTGGAACACGGTTACTGGAGCTGTAGTTGTTGGTTAGCGCCGCGCTGTGCAGTGAGTCCAGCGACCCGAATTCCGTTCCCTGCTCACAACCAATAGCAGTGGCGAATGTCTGAACCAGTTAACAGTCTGCCCTAGGTCGACTCAGCCTTAAAAGAGTCCCTAGCGCTGTGCGTAAACAGGACAAGGGAGACAAAGGTGGCCAGAGAGGGTGCAGAGGTACTTACTACCAACACTTGTCTCGACATCATGCTGAAGTCTATATGGGGAACATTTGTATTTGTAGTGGTGGTCCAGAGGCCTCCTCTATCACCACAGGTTTAAAGGCTCAAATCACACGAATTATTTCCAAGTTTTTGTTGGCTCCGAGTGCCACTGTCAGCATCCCGATGTTTTTTGCAACACAATGCACTCACCGCAGCGTGCAGTGGTCTGTCAATATTGCACGTGTTTCTGTTAAACATTGGCCCTCTGACAAAGTGACAGATTGATCTCTTCACCATAGTCGCAACAAGCAGAATAATTACACAACACAGAGCGATCACTGCAGCGGAGTGTGCTTATAACTAAATCATTCAGACAACGCTCAATCTCGCCAGACCCCGAGAACTAAAAATTATTTGGGTCGGGTTAGCGCTAAGTGACCACCAAACATAAGGCAGGCGCTACAGGCGGTTGCCTAGAGGAGGGCGGCACGGCAGTGGCTGTGCACGTGTGCAGAGTCCCCAGCACGGTGGAGGTGTGTGTTGTGAAACTCCTGTCCAGTGGGAGTTGAGGCGCCACGCACCGATTCGCCAGCGGGCGGGTTCCTCGAATGCCTCGCACCCGTCCCTCCTGTGTGGGATCTCGTGCTGCCCCCGCACGCATCGGTTTTCTACCGTGTCCTGGTTTCCTCCCACATGTAACGAGGAATTGGCCGAGAACACCTTCGCATGTCTAGATGATCGCACGGGCTTACAGCGTGCCTGCCTGTCCTGTTCGTGCGTGGTCCTCGCACTTCTGAGGTGTCCTCTCTCTTCGAGAGTGAGCAAATACTGTGCGGCAGAGATGGTTAGAAATTAAAACTATTATTTCTGGGCACCAAAGTGCAACGCAGCAAAGTTCAAAGATTTACGGTCCCATACGTGGTGGTTGAATAACTTTGGAAATCCACAGGGCATGGGTAGGCCCTCATCTAGCAGAAGATTGCCAAAACAGGTCACACGCTGCACAAAATATAATATGCACAGTACAAACAAATTGGTTCTGTGTAAAAGTGCCCCTAATGTAAGTTTTACTGCTGTTGTCATAACTCCTCAATTTCTGGGCGTGGGTTTGGAAGTGTTTTGTATCTCTTAATATTGGGATGAGTTTAAAAGTGCTGGAGGTCGCTCCATCGCTTAAACCAGAGTCCACACACGGAAAGAGAATCGACTCTAAAAGTGAGCGAGGGATCAGCCGCGGTGGGCGCACGGTTCAGAGGTGAAGGCGCTGAGTTCGTCCCTGTTGACAACCCGGGCTAAAACCCAAGCAGCTGCTGTCTGTGATGAAACCGTGCAGTGTTGTAGATCTCAGCCCGGTCATTAATGACTACAATCTAAACATGCAGGTTTTCACGGCTCGATCTCTAACAATTGCTCTTCATTGCTGTACTTTTGGGATAGGGCATGCCGCACATGCCTCCCCTCTCCCTGGACAAGGGCGTTTGCTAAATAATAATAATATTTAATAATTCACAACGTATTTCAGCTCCCACGTTGGAGGCGTCATCAAGCTTGTGGAAGGTGAAATACGGCACTCGAATAGAACGGTGGCTCGGCTCACACCTGGTCACCTTTGTTTCCCCAGTCATTGGGAGGTGAAATGTCGTTAGACAGAGGAACATTCGACACGGCTATCCTGAAAGCACATCCGCAGAGAGTGATTCCCATTAAAGACTACTCACAATACAAAAAACCCCCTGTAAAGTCCACGTTTTTGTGTGTGTGCTTAATTAGGTAGTGTCATCGACGTTAATTAAAATACGGGGTTGACTTTTACGAACTTCGATTCACTCTCATGTGAACAGTGGGTGAGAGAGCACTGTCCTCTGCTGCGTGTAGATCAGAGGAAACGTGAAGGCATCACAGATCGAACATGTCATCTATCGTTAAGCGTTTCACTACTCTGACAGATGCGAATGAATCATTTGTCTCACCAAGCGACGCCAAGATAACGTTCGACACAACACTGCGGGTAAAACAATGCTCTGCTTTGTTTGTTAAAGGGAAATATCCGCTCTTACGCCTGAGAAGGAGTTCACCACACCTGCGGCAAGAGATTATTGACAATGGAAAGAGGCCGCTTCTAAATCTTTGGACAACCGTGTGACGGCGCATCACAATACACGCATTGAATAACGCATGAGAGAACTAATTGTTTGGTTTTATGACATTTGAATGACAGCCGCTATAAAAACCGCTCCGCTGACGTCCCATTTAGGCTAACGGAGGTGAACAACTGTGTACAAACAAGCGATAAATGACCAAAAACAATACACACGGGATGGCACATACGAGACACACAAAAAATCCATTCTTAAATCAAAAGGGTAACCATGCCTTGTCACAATACATCATGTGGATATCGGTTAAGGTAGAGCATAGCAGACACCCCCTGCGGAGCGACACAAGCAGATCGGTCTGTCACGAAACCAACTGCAAACCCTCGGAGCAGAGCAAGTTCAACTCCCTGATAGATGGCGCAGTAGTAACTAACACTCGTGCTTCACAGCACGATGCCTTGGCTTCTATGCCCAGAATGCAAGTCGTGCTCTAGGTACGAGCCCCAGATTGAGTGCCCCGCACCCAGACCATGCCAAATTGGGTTGTTAGTCCCTTCCTTATGGATCGTAACCTTATCGTGATGGAGCGGTTTTCATGTTCCAATGAACCCCAGGGCTATGCCACCTCGAGTCTAGCACTACCGCTAGGGTCTCCCTCGGTGAACAGCTCTGGGGAGATGTTCCAGACAAGGTGATACTAAGACCCTTTGACTAGAGGAAGATAGCATCAGGAAGGGCACTTGGGCTGCAAAATTCTACTACAATACATGCACTATCGGGGGCAAATCGACCAACCCGGATCAATTCGGATACCGGCCATTTACATCGATAGATGTTCATTATCACAGCAGAAAGCATCCATGAGCTTGCAAGGATGCAGGATTCCTGCGATACAACGCAGTTTAAACTGGCAACAGTAACAACTGGGATCATCGGTATTGGAACAGGTTCTCCTACGCTTGCTCTGTGCCGTGGGAAGAAGCCAATTCTAAATCAACACGAAGAGGCTCCCCAAGGGTTCCCGTGGCTCTGGATGGTGAGAGCCTGAATCCGCACCGTGTAGTATTTGCCCGCTGCACCTGCGAGCAGCATAATGTCACAGGTGTGTGTATTTACCGGCTGCAGCCATTCATCACGCACAGCGGCAGCGTGCCGAGCAGTGACAAAGCGAAAACCTCACCTTCTCACTGCGCTGGCACGCACGCATTCTTTTGGGAATAAACTGAGCGCAGCCGTGCCACACATGGTGCTGTGGCGGATTAGCGTCCCTCCGTGCGCCTGAGTACCCCTCCACGTGCGTGTTTTGTGGGGAATGGTAGCTCAGCGGTTCGTGCGCTTGGCTACAAACCCGGCCACCCGGAACACCCCGTTCAAGGTTAACACTAGTGACGATTTTTGGAACCTATCTTGGGCCTCCCCTAAGTCGACTCGGCCTCAAATTAGTACCCGGTGCGGTGTGTAAATATTGCTGCTAGGGAGACAAAGGCCGGCCGGGCATAGTGCTATCTACCCAGCCCCTCGTTTGCTGTGTCACTAACGGCACTTGACATTACAGGCACACGCGTGGGATAATCTTCGCATGTAGCCAAGTAAAGCCCACTGCCATACATACAGCTTCAATAAAATGAGCCCCACTTTGAGACGGCAAGAGCTGGCTATTTTTGCAATAAAGCTAATGCCCGCATCAGAGAAATTTGAAACTTCAACCACTGGCCCAGGGCAGCCAAGAGAGAAGCACCAACTCATGCTCACCTGAGCAGGGAGACACTATGACTTTGAATCTTTGAACTAATATAATTGAGTAGAGACTATTAATTGGTGTTCTCAACATCTGCACAATTCTACAATTGTATCCAGATCGTGCCATCGGCATGATGTTATGAGAGGCACTGTCAACGCGGATCTTTTGCAGAGGATCGCTCTCTCATGTTAGAGGCCCATGGAAATGAATATCACGGAGCTTATTCTGGGATTGCTACTTGTCCTACACTGCTGGGCAGGCAGCACTTAACTGAGTGATTTACTTCTGAGTATACGGTTTATTGTGTAACAAATATATTTTTAAATTCTCAAAACTAAAATGATTCAAAATCAAAATTTAATGCAATAGATTTTTTGTGCAGTCATTGATGATTGGACTGGGAACGTTGATGCGTGAAACTTGAGAACCTGGCTTGAAACATGGGTGCACTGTCTGGATTCGAACCCAGGCATCATCAGAGCCGGCCCAGCGCTCTGACTTCTGAGCCCCCTTGGCTACCAAAATGGCACAGTTTGCTTAAAAATATTGAAAAAGGGTTCTAATTGATAACGCTTTCGTCGAGCCGATGACTCAAATAAAATGTATCTTCCAATATTCCCCTTATATATAAAACTAAGTACTTTGACGTACAATATTTGGAATAAGAAAGTTCAGCATTGGTCATACTACAGACACGAAACAACTTTGTGCAACACGAAAAACAACTTGTAATTTGAGTTATTTGAAAGTGCCCACTTTACCGCTACGTGAACAAGCGATAGATGATTGAAACCTCACGAGTAAAACGCTGTAAATGTTCATGGGTGAGTGCAGAGCTCAATATCAGAATGCTTCCGGTTACCAACCAGGCCAAGTTGACCTTGATCATTTAGCGGGCAGTATAATTCTTACAAATGTTTGCGAAGTCAACAAGGAAAGACATAACAGTAACATAATTAGTGCATTTGGTATTTGTGGCATTCTTGTTGCGTAAAACTGACATGACTTGCCACTGACGCTGGTTGTCGAGAAACAATTTCGGGTTGCTGGCTTTTAGTTCACTGTGCTGTCACGCCACCACACGACTCAGATGCAAACACGAAAAGAGATTGAAAATGAATACGTAGAGAAAAAAAAGTGAAATTTAAAAGGTGGCTTTGACAGGTAGCTTAGGCTTATACATGCTGCCACGTTATGTTTTATCAGTAGTAAAACGTTAAACCAACTGAAAAGCGTTTTGGCCATGCTCTTCGCGATTGATCACGGGTTGACAGTTGTGTCTGCCGTACAGCGCCAAAGGCACCACTTGAATGCTGTTCACAGACAGCAGTAAATTCTGTCCTGGAGGAAAGTGGCCAGACCACACACATTCACACCGTGGCTTCAGAGGAAGGCAACGATTTTGGCACGAAGGTCACGGTAATCATGGCAAACTTGAACAAAGTCTCAGGCGAACATTTTGTAGATGTCCATAAAGGTATGTTAGCCCATAAGCATCCTTTAAAAGATTTTAAAACTGCCGTACCTCCACACACCGAGACCCGGTGCTGGCACAGTGGCGATCTGCCGTGCCGTGTGCCGTTGCGCAGTGGTCAGAGGCCCACATGATGTTAAGCGTGAGTTGTTTTACAAAACTTTGGTAAATATGCCCTGCCGTCATAGAGTACGTCCTTAATAAGCCCTTGTTTACATTACACTCAACACATTAATCGGCACGGCCTTAAAAAAAAGATATACATAATGGACTATTTGGCAAACGGCCCTTCTTTATAGGATGAGGCACCATAGCCAAACAGCTTTCTTATTTCACGTTAGAGCACCTTCACTAGAATTCTAACGGCAAACGAACAGATCAACTGAGACACGAGCAGCTCTGTTAATGCTTTAACGCTTTCAACTCTATGTGGAAAGTTCAGCATCAGTACCCACTCAATTTTATGCAGGGTCGCGGAGTGCAGGAGCCCATCTCAGCAGATATCAGGCGCAAGGCGGGGCTATACCCAGGATGTGACGCCAGTACATCGCAGGGAACTTTATTCAGCAGGGTAATTAAGCTAGCCAGCAACGTGTCTTTGGACGGTGGGAGGAAACCGGAGTACTCAGTGAAATCCCACGTGGGCATGGGGAGATCAGGCAAACTCCATACAGACTCTATGGCAGGGAACCGGACCTGGGCTCTTCTTGCTGTGAGGCAGCAGCGTTATTCACTGTGCCAAAGTGTAAACAATAAATGTCACGTTGTAAAGCACAACAGTCGCAGGACTTCCAATGGTATGATCTATATTACCCACTTTGTGCTGGGAAGACATTCCTCTGAAAGGCTTACATACCGATGTTTAAAAGCCACATCCTTTCAGTGTACTTTATATGGTTGTCTGTTAATCGATCATTAACCAGTTTCTAAGTAGGGCACGGTACACAAATGTGATTCAACACTGACCTTCAATGCTCTGACCATCCCAACGCAACATAGCCTGGAGTAACAACACACACGGCGCGACTATGGTCAGAGGCTCCGACCTCTCGTTGTACAATGCCTGGCACGTGACACGGAAGGCGATCAATTTTATTTATCTCATTGTCAGAAACCGCTGAGTCCTATGCAGAGTCGCGCTGAGCCGGAGCCTATCCCGGTAGACACAGGGCGCAAGGCAGGGATATACCCACGATGGGACGCCAGTCCATCACCGGGCACTACGGGCCATTTAGTCTGCAAGCCAATTAACCTATACAGCAGCATGTTTTTTGGACTGTGGGAGGAAACCGGAGTGCCCGGCGAAAACCCACGCGGACACGGGGAGAGCATGCAAACTCCACACAGAAAGGCACCCGAGCCGAGATTCGAACCCGGGCCCTTCTTGTTGTGAGGAGGCGACAGCGCTACCCACTGGGCCACCGTGCCGCTCACGGTCAATAGTTGTGTTTTTTTTAATCAAGGAAGGCAATACCGTACAATGTGAGTCTCAACAGCACGGTGTGCCAGACAGGGTGGTCCAGATGACCTTGTGACTGCCGCTTAACTCTCTAAACGAAACATTTTTGAAACCAATGCAGTGTATTGCAATGTAAGCAATATAAAATGACACGTTTTTTTGTAATATCAAATAAATAAGTAGAGGTTATTTAAAACAGAAATGAATAAGCCAAGGGAAATACTGTTAGGAGTTAATTAAATGGGGGTCACAAGGCATGTGGCCCACCCTGTACCACATATCGTTTCTTATCAGTCGGGGCAGGCAGTCACGTAGCGTGAGTGAGGTTTTTTTGTGGTCAACGGAGCCGCTCTGTTTATCGTTAATCGCGTCACTTGATGGTGCGGCGAACTGTGGGCACTGCGGAGTAAAGAATAGACCGCTGTTACTGTACATGCCAATGGGAAATCGACGTTTTCTAGCAGGAGGAAGGTTGCGCGGTGCCCTTGGAAATAATATCGATGGAGGCCAACGGAGTTGCTTACGTACGCAGATAAATACAACGGCATGGCTTCAGTTGTTCAATATTTACTTGTTATACAAGTCACAATGACACACACAACACGAGGGACACGTGGATTAGAGACACGTACGAACGTTTAATATCACATTAAGGATGCGGGGAAGTAAGCGCGCCTGGGTAAGACGTGACAGCTGAAGGGGGGTGGGGCATGGCAGCTGGCGATGCCCACCACTGAGATGGAGTGAGAAGATGAGCTCGTGTGCAGCCGCTCAACACCTTTGTACATCACGAGACCGTGCCAAACACTGACAACTTGGGCAAGGTCTTCATTCAACATCCAACCGCGTGGCTGACAAGGATGATGATGATAATATAGATCAAGTGCACCACATGTCTTCCAAGACACCACTTCTGAGCGGAGTCTTTCCCAAGGAAACCTCTCAGAGACTGACCACAGCAAGTTATTAAAAGTTAATAATAACTACATTTATATAGGAGGCCCTTTAGTCCAGAGACTGTGCTGTTCTCTGCAGTGCTGTGAAACGAGACCAGACACTAATGGTGAAGAACAAGGTTTATGTTTCTCACATATGACAGGGCCAACCCAAATTCACTCGTGATTGGCATCCCATCGATTGAACACCTGCCTTTAATTACCCTGTTAATTGAGCTAACAGAGATTGTAATGATGTAGCTTTTCACAGCTCGATGCATGATGATTGCTTGCAAAAGCTGCTGGAGGCATCCTCATGTGCCTGAGGATGCCTGCAATGTGAGGTGAAACGTCACGAATGAAAGAGGGGGAGCCATCGACATGGCTATCCTGAAAAAGCAGCTTTTGAAAGCAATCATAACAAAGAGATTGAACATTTCCTGACAATGTCGAATAATTTTGCTAAACAAATAAGCACCACATTCTCTATATCTATTATTCGGACTCAGATGAAGATCTTCTCACATCCGAGGTTAATTTTACACGGAAATACATAAAATTCTAACAAGTTCATGCAGTTTTTCTCGCCACTGTATGGCTTATGTTAACTTCTTATTTAGCAGAGAGCCACATTTTTAGCCATTCTGTAGTGCTGACTACTGTTTGTTACATAATCCACACAATCCTCTCCTCCTGTCTCTCTGTGTAATTCCAGACGTACCCCCCTCCATGCTTCTTAAAGCACTTTTCAACTTCGATTCCATTTGCTTTCTTAATGGCCAGGTTTATAAACCACGTGTCGCAGCAGGTAATAATATTCCGTGACAGCACGAACATTTGGAGAAAGGAAGATTGGATTCAAAATACCATCAGCTCACCACGTCGATGAGGGAGCCATTTACACTGCTGCTTGTAGAGGTAGTGAAATCAGACCCCACTGAGTCATTGTATTCAACGCAGCATTATAAACCACCTTCAAAACATCGTACTTGAATGCGGGATAAACTCCGAGTAATGAAAAGGCACGCATAAGGAAACTTAATGCAATTTGAAACACTGAGATTTGTTCTTAAGAGCTGCTCTTTCGGGATAGCCATAGGGAGCGTGTCTCTTTTCTCTTTCACCTCCCACGTACTGCCTCGAGATGCCTCGAACGCGGGAGGTGAAACTTCGTGAAGGAGAGACAATAAGAGCTGCTTTCAAACGCAATGCTCATGCACAAAGCCATGACAAACCTGGACCAAAACAACATCTCCTGTAGTCAATTTTAAAAGTGAAAAGTTGTTTATATTACCTTCAATAACAATAATAATATTATTACTATGTATATTAGATCTGAAGACCGTTGGAGGCTCGAGCCACGTGTGTTTTTCGGCAGGCAGACCACTTTGATGTGTGTCGCTGCACTCGCCCGAGAGAAAGTGAAGACGTACATCCATACATCACAATGACTGCAGAGACATGGAAGTGGGCTTGAGAATGACACATGACTTGGAAGTGAGGGCCTTCATCCAGCAGTAGAGACAATGGCACAAGCTGATTCAAATTGCACCATTGATTAAAATAAAATAATATTTATATGTTACTCAATAATTTTGATTCGATTCACAGGCTACAGGGTTATATACTTATATATACAAAAAAAAAACTTGCCTTAACAGTGGTGGTGAATGCGCTGAAAATTATGTTCACCTGTGCATATTTTGTGTATACCATTCTCAAAACATCATGGCCAGCCCTAATATGCATGTAAAGGGTGCAATATATCATGTATTAACTCATACGAATTATTGCGCTTGTGACTAAATAATAAAAGCTATTAATCTATGATGATTACTTCGAAAAGCTGCTCTCTCGGGACAGCCGCGTCAATGGCTCTCTCTCCTCTCCTCGCGACGTTTCGCCTCACACGTTAGAGGCATCCTCAGGCGCATATGGTAACGCTTGTGATGTGTACATACGTTTTGACACCCAGCATTGCCAAGATGCAGCCTTGGACTTTCTAACACTGATTATGCACACTGATACTAACTAAAACATCCCCTTCAAAAGTGGTCTGCTCCAGAATTAGCACTGCTTGGCGTGGTACCAGCCGGGCTGGAGGAACACAGAGGTGGTACATTCCGCTTCCTGTTGGCAGCTGAGAGAAAGGTGGAAAATAGTTTTCCATGGCGGTTGACTGCAATGCTTTAATTATTTTGATTGGAAGCGTAAATGGTTTTATGCTCATTCGCCAATTCCGCTGGTGGGCTAAAAATTCAGTTTCATCGTAAATAAACTTTACAAAAGACCAAACAGAAGCTACCCTAAAAACACATGCCATTCGCCAACATTCACCTCACCCAGCATTCGTGTTATGGATTGGCTTTTGCTGACCGTCTGCAGCACAAAAGTCACTCTAATTCTAATGGGAAAACTGTGAGAGATGGATGATCGTTGTGTCAACTTGTAGGAAGAAGCTCCTGTCAGAGGCGGTTAAAGTTCCACGTCGGGTGCTTTATTGCGTAGAGTTTTTGTGTTCTCCCCCTGTTCTGTATGAGTTGCTTATAATGCAGTGTTATGAATTGTGAGTTCCATTTTAACTGAACTCCAGGGCAAGCAAACTGTACAATCTCAGAATGCTTCACGCGACCAGAGCCCTCTCAGCCGCCACACCGAGTGCAAAGACAGTAAAACCACAGCAGCCTCCCCAGTCGTGATTCATCCAGCTTAGGGACTACGCGTGCCCTCGCGTGCCAGTGAATTCCACGAGTAAAGGCAGCCATCTGCCCTGGGGTAAAGCTCTTGGAAAATGCATATAAAGAGTCGCGGGGCATCAGTTGTTGATAGAAACCTGCGCAGACAACCTATTTGCAAGGGTTCCATCGTGCTTGCTTGGGCAACTACGGCCAGGACGTTGCTGACGATCTGATTTGAGTTCCGTGTGCTTTTTTCCCTGAGAACTGTGGTTGCCTCCAGCACGGCAACAATTTCCAAAAAAAAAAAACAATTAACGAATTAGCCTAACATACAGAAGCAGAGGCTGTATAACAAATAGAACACGACTCAGAAAGGATTTATTTGGTGTAGCAACAAATTATTTGTATAACAGGTTCGCACACAGAGGTACAACTATTGTGTATAACAATACGGTACCTACAGTCTGCACTGTGCAGCAGCCAGAGATGACAGTAGCAATGGTGATGGGGCGGCTGCTCCTCACACAAAGCTGCGATCCTAAAATACCATTCAACTCCCCACCTGAATTACAGCGACGTGTCAAGGTTTCTCACCCAGTCGAAGGATCTTGCGAACTCACAGTTCCTGTGATAGACCAATTTGAACAGGGGTGGGAAATCTATTTCTTGACGTAGACCCAAACAGCAATCTCAAATACTTACAGCCTTAACATACTGTCAAATCTAGTGCTGTTAGCGAGTATTTATGAAGGCCAGCATGGCACAAGAGGGGGTACGTGGCCAGAAACATGCCCGGCCGCCTTTGTCACCTGAGTAGCAATGTTCACACACTGCTTCAGACACTCATTTAAGACTGAGTCGACCTAGGGGAGGCCCAGGACCGGTTAAGAGAACTGTTGCTGGTGTTGGCCATGAGCAGGAGTTAAAATTGAGCCATCGAGTTCATAGCAAAATGTGCTAACCGTTACACAAATTCACACACACTCCCGTCACTTATGTTACTGCAAGAGGCACTTACGGTGATGCAAATGGCGCAGCATGTTGAAATTAGTAACAAAATCTTCTCGAGAAGTAAATATGTCTCCCTAGTATTTTATTAAGTGCAGCAAAGATGCTTGCAGCCATGGATAAATATCATTTGCCGGCCGTGATCACGTGGCAGTCCTCATCAGACTATAAGCCTGATGATATTAAATCGTGAGTTATCTCGAGTCTACAAGTGATAGACATCGCATTCTGAAAGGGTGCTCCATAGGATAATGAAAACACTGCTCGGATGGGTCAAGTCAGAGTAAAAGTGTGGAAGCCCGCCTCGGGACTCGACACAGCCAGTCAGCAAAGTTTTGTCAGCTGAACAGAATGTGCCAATTCATTGCACTTTAGCACACCGGTGTGCGGGAAAACAAACCCACAATGATTCCAAACAGAAAACGAAGTTTTGCTGATGTCACAACCAGGTTTCATGAGGTGCTTTGATAGACGTGTGGAGGAGATGCTTTATTACGTGTACTGCTGACCACGAATGCTTGATGTTGAACGTTTACAGGATGGTAAAATTGTTGCTGTTGTTTGTGATGTGGTGATTTGAAGGACTTCCCCGTCCGTACCTTGAGTCAGTCCCGCCGAGGGTCGGAGGTGAGAGCACGGTCTGGGTCTCCACCATGTCCACCACGCAGCGCGTGTTACCGACCAGCTCTACCACGCACAGTGCGCACAGCCGCGGCGAGTCACACAGCACCACGCGCAGTGCGCACAGCGAGTCACAGCAGCACGCGCAGTGCGCACAGCGAGTCACAGCACCACGCACAGTGCGCACAGCACCACGCGCAGTGCGCACAGCGAGGCGCACAGCAGCACGCGCAGTGCACACAGCCGCAGCGAGTCACACAGCAGCACGCGCAGTGCGCACAGCGAGGCGCACAGCAGCACGCACAGTGCGCACAGTCACAGCGAGTCACACAGCAGCACGCGCAGTGCGCACAGCGAGGCGCACAGCAGCACGCACAGTGCGCACAGCGAGTCACAGCAGCACGCGCAGTGCGCACAGCGAGTCACAGCACCACGCACAGTGCGCACAGTCACAGCGAGTCACACAGCACCACGCGCAGTGCGCACAGCGAGGCGCACAGCAGCACGCGCAGTGCGCACAGCGAGTCACAGCACCACGTGCAGTGCGCACAGCGAGGCGCACAGCAGCACGCGCAGTGCGCACAGCGAGTCACAGCACCACGCGCAGTGCGCACAGCGAGGCGCACAGCACCACGCGCAGTGCGCACAGCGAGGCGCACAGCACCACGCGCAGTGCGCACAGCCACAGCGAGGCGCACAGCAGCACGCACAGCCACACATCGCTGCATCGCCACACCGAGTCACACAGCACCACACACAACCACACACGGCAGCATACACAACTGTACCGAGTCACACAGCACCACACACAACCACACACGGCAGCACACACAACTGTACCGAGTCACACAGCACCACACACAACCACACACGGCATCACACACAACTGTACCGAGTCACACAGCACCACACACAACCACACACGGCATCACACATAACCGCACACAGCAGCACACACAATCACACATCACTGTCATCAGAGTGTAACGGCAGTGTACCGAACCTTATAACATCACAATACCCGGAGACAAAGACGACCACGGTGACCTGAGTTCGATTCCCAGCACGTGATAACAGTATCGAGTGATATTTGAACTGGTGTTGGTCCCCCCACCTTCACTCAACCACAATGACCTCTGTGGAGAAGTATGGTCAGACAACTCCCGACAGAAAGCGGCTTTGGACTGACAAAGGGCTGTAAACAATATATATTTAGAGCGCATATTACCTACACATCACCCAGGCTTTTTGCCTTTATTTCAGATTTGTTCCTACTTATTGATTACTCTTCTGAAACTTCAGAGTCGGCAGCAATATTCTACAAAGGACGTTCGGAACAAATCCAGGTAAAAGCATTCATGTCAGCAGAAAACACCACGAACAAGGGGATGTCAAAAGAACGTGTTACATGCTTGGAACAAGACTGCCGGCAGAACGAGTATTCTGCTAGTAACGTCAATGGGCAGTGTCTTATTATTTGGCTTCACTTGAGAAACTCAAGCCTGAGCCTGTATAACATTGTTCAGGTAGAACTGTTGCAGATATTACAAGATTTACCACATGAACAACCCTTGTGATAACACATATTGACACAAAAGCTTGATCACTGAAAGCTATCAAACAGATCTAAGCTCATAAGCTGATGAAACAAAAATATATTTCATTTACTGTACCGTAAAAGGACCGTTTCATTGGGGTTGAGCAATGGGCACAGTGGTTAGCGCACTGCACCATGAACCCGCTAATCCGAGTTTGATTCCTGGTTCCGGCTTACATGACAAACGAATGATACTGGTTCCGAATCCACCCTTCACTAACCCACACTGACCAGCGTGGTGAAGTATGATCAAATACCCCTCATGGCCGGCCACGATCTAAGAAGACCTTCATCCAGCAATAGAGAAAGGGCTGAACTTTAATTTACTCCTCTTTCAAACTCATTGATCCCAGCGCACGCAGAAGAAGAGATCACAATTTGTCAAGACCAAAGTCGGACGGCCCAAGGCAGGGATAGGGGAGGGACCCAGGGCAGGACCAGGGGGGGTTCACCTTTAAACAAAGAACGAATGGGAGGCTGGGCTGTTTGGTGAGAACTCCGTTAGTCTGACTACGGCCGGTGTTCGACAGAGTCCGGGCAGCAGATAGCGGTCTCATGTCGAGGGAACCGAACATGCCCCAGAAATAGCCCACGTGATAACCCCAGTTACCCTGCTCGTTATTATACCCCTGCAGTTTAACCCTTACGAGTTACTATGCATGATATTCCTCAACGCTCCTTTAATAAGCATCTCGAGTTCAACACCATGTCGAAGTCATTACAAATGCAAGGCTTTCTTTGGAGAATCAGTCAGCAGAATTGTGTTCAGTATAATAACTCTGGCGGTCACAGCAATTGTACAAAACATGACAACCTTAATATTTAACTGGGTGAGAGTCTGTTCAGATGATCCCGTTTGCATGCAAAGCCATCGTCACAGAGACACAGTAATAATTTATAGTAAGAAGTGAACCTTGTAGATAACGATACAATAACAGCAATGGGATCATAAACATTGATCACGCGGACTTTCATCACACCGTATCGGAGGGCAGGATGGCAAAGCAGTAACATTCGTTCGTCACAGTAAGGAGATGCTGTCTGAGGTGGTTCAACTCCCACCTTGGGTGCCTTCATATGTGGAGTTTGTGTGTTCTCCACCTGTTCTGCATGGGGTTTCTCCAGTTTCCTCTTAGAGCTTAACAAAAAAACCCTCAGTTGCCCGATAACGTCAATTTTTAGAGTGCAGTGTCTGGTAAATCTTGGCTATTTTTGGGGCACCAGCGTGTCTTTGGACGGTGGGAGAAAACCGGAGCACCCGACGATAACCCATGCAGACACAGGGAGAACACAGAAAGGCATCCGAGCCGAGAATCGAACCCTGGTTCTTTATGCTATGAGGCAACAGAGCCACTCACTGCGCCACTCACTGCGCCACCGTGTCGCCCCTCAATGATAGAGCTCCCCCCTGTATCTGCAATCTACTGCTCCCCTACTCTCCAGCTCGAGTTCTCTGATCTTCCGATTTTGGCCTACGGTGCCGAAAAAGCGTGCTGTGCCTGCTCTACGTACTGGGATCAAACCTTCGCTCAATGGGTGATGGGTCTTTCTCATTTACAGGCCTCAGGCTGTGAAATTCATTCACACAGATCAGCTCTGCTGTGTCCATCGCCTCATTCTTTCCTTTAGACTCACACACGTTCCTTAATGCGTATGGACTTTCTTAGGTGGGCTTTCATTTCAAATTATCTGACTATCTATGGGGATTTTTACCCTTTGCGGTGTTTATCAGCCTGCATGCTCTTCTGTTGATGTCTTTTTTTAGTCTTAGCTTTGGACAGTGTGGCGCGACGTTGGGGTGAAAGGTGATTTAGAAAAGTAGATTATTGTTTGTTGTCAGGGTAGAGTCCTGGATGACCGAGCCAAAGAATTCGTTCTGATTTTACTGAAATACCCTATGCTCTTGCCCACAACTAAATAGCAACTGCTTTGATTCATTCATTGATATGTTTGGGTTGAAAAGCGCTCTAGAAGTGCAACTATTATATCGAATGGCAATTTATAGCTCTAACTGTAATCACATTAAGTTGCCAAATGGACCAACATTTCATGATATTCAAAGGCAAGCAATATATTGACAATTTAAACAGTACACAAAGTATTGCTGGAGGTTAAACAAAGTATTATCTGGTGTGCAACAAGTATTTAAGAGCTTCTTGTTCATTGATGATGGCCTTCCCTACACTGTACTGGTCATAGGGGGTTGTTTAACCATATTTCACCATGCTGGTCGGTGGGGGTTGGTTTGGTGGACAGCAGAGATGCTCGGCCAGAGAGAACCACATGAATATAACATTAACATAAAAGCCACTCAAAATTGAGTAGCATTATCTATTTATTGAAATTAAGAAGCAAGACATACCAATGTGATAGTATGCATTGAGATGTCAGAGACAGCGCAAAAAACTGTCTTCTGAACTGTGGACACTCTGCAGTGTGATATGTATGGAATTTTCAAAGCTATTCTCATTTTCTCCTGTATGTCATATTAATAATTGCATTAACATAGCGCTTTTCACCCCAGGGTCACAAAGCGCTTTACAGAGCCGCGGAGAGAACGGCACGTCAACAAGAAATAAGATGAATTCCCAAAAATGTAATTGTTTAGTAGCAAGCCTATGTAAAATATATTAAAGCTTCCGATATGTATCCTGCTGCTAGTATTGTGTAGATCTGGGATTTGAGTCAACTATAACGGTCTATAGCATAATGTATCAGAAAACTGCGCAGCCATTGTCCCTATAACATTATCAGGCGCTGGTGAGATTCATAGCGTGCAAGGGAGTGCTTGGAATCTGCCTTAGTGCTAAGAATGCTAAATATGCAGCTCACTATCTCCAGTAAGTAATGTTTCCCAACGCCGTGTTCATCACAGGGATCTGACCATACTTTATTACACTAGTGAACGCAGATTGGTGGAGGGGGGGTGCCCAGGGGACCAGCTTTTCTCCCAACACTGATCAGGAAGTTCACGTGGGTTGACAGGTTCAGAAGACGAGCCGCTGTACTGCAGTTCCAGCAAATAACACGCACGCTCAAAGGTGGGTTTATATGGAAGCGTACGCGTGTGAATTTGTGTTCGCTTTACATTTACTACTTTCCAGCCCTGAGCAGGTAAACAAACTATGTATTATGGTTCCATAAGTCTAAATTACATCACCATTTAAACTGTGTTGCACTGCGCGAAGGCATTTGAACGTAACGTAGCATTTCCATTAAGTTTCTTCATGAAACCAGATGGATCAACTGGCATTCCTCAATCAAGAAACATCAACATTACTGAATTTACCTTCAGACTTTATTTTGGGGATATATATATTCAAACCATGGATTTTCATTCGTTTGAATTAGGAGCCCATTGTGTAACGTGGTATTTAAAGGTGAACTGCAATTATTAAACTTCTACAGCCTCCATCCCCCTTCCTCTGTCCACTCTTACATGGCTACGGCAGCAAATGCCATTTGCCAATAGGTGAAGTAACATCACCAAGGCGCATGTGCCAGGCCAGGTGCACTTTGAGGCCATGTGAAGTGTCGAATGCTCCCTAGCAGGAGGTCAAGAGACAGACCCAGGCATTATCTAGTCAGCTATCTTTCTGCCATAGGTCAAGCATACTTCTCAAAAGCCATACCTTTGCCCTTATCATAAGCTCAGCGTAAGATCAAGATATTTTAAAGGGACAAAATCCTATTGAAATGATTGGGTGTGAGACTTGAGCCAGCCTTCCTAAAACCAGCCAGCTCCTGCCCAAACTGGGTCGTGAGGTTGCCTTGGATTCACCTCGAGGAATGCCCTGAATTGGGTTTTCCTAACTGAATTGAGTGCCGAAAGTTCAATTTTGGGAATCCATTCTTTACATCTCGTTTATGTCGTCTCACTTATATTTACCGTACTGATGTGCTCACACTGACAGCCTAAATGTAAACTTAACATATGTGCATATAATCAGTAAAAATACTCCATTCTTACGTTACAATGTGATGTGTGTATTGTGAGTAGTAGATGGTGCCAATTTCATGAAGTGGAAGGCCCACTCACCGTCTGGGTGGGGGGGGGACTGGTGAGTGAATGAGCCGTGGCTATAACCACGACCCTGCACAGGACTAAGCGGTTTCTGACAATGAGATAACATTGGACGGGGCTGTAAGACAGATTTGATTGCGAGTTCATCACGTGCCCCAGTTGAGCCTCCAAGAGGTTTAGCAGCCTGAAGTGACTCGACAGAGAACATTGGCAGGCACAATGGCTCTCATTTCGGTATGCATGCGGAGATCTATCCACAAATACACGTGGGCGCGTCCGCCAACAACGCCGTTGGGAAGGGGCGGCGCGGTGGCCCAGTGGTTAGCGCTGACGCCTCACAGCAAGAAGGTCCCGGGTTCGAATCTCTCGGCTCGGGAGCCTTTCTGTGTGGAGTTTGCATGCTCTCCCCGTGTCCGCGTGGGTTTTCGCCGGGTACTCCGGTTTCCTCCCACAGTCCAAAAGCATGCTCCTGGATAGGTTGATTGGCTCGCAGACTAAAATTGTCCCGCAGTGCCCGGCGATGGACTGGCGTCCCGTCGTCGGGTGTATTCCTGCCTTACGCCCTGTGTTTCCGGGATAGGCTCCGGCTCACCGTGACCCTATATAGGATTAAGCGGTTTCAGATAATGAGATGAGATGAGATTAATGCATTGGTGTGAGACGTTCTGCTCATTGTGAGACGTTAAAAGGATTTAATTACATTGCTGCCCATGTTCGCAGTCACATATTGAAGAAATAATGGAGCATCACACTAGGTCATTAAACACACGCAGTATTTACACATTCTTGCCCTTGAGTTGAAGACTTTATGTAGAGCTCGGGTCTTTGGTGTCCAGGCTGAGACCCATCAACTCCATTCGTTAATAAATATATTCGAAGATGGAACAGCTGGATGGATTTGACCTTAATGCTACCTCAACACATTTACCAAAACCCAAAGGTATGGCGATCACATGACGGGGCTCCTGCTGTACTGCGCTGAGACGTGGACTATCCTGCAGTCTCAAACAGGCTGGCAGGCCTTCCTTGCACATGTGGTGTCAGCGAAATCTTCTTGCCACCAGATGGTTCGACTTTGTTTGCAACACCAGAGTCTCGTCAAAGATCGGTTTTCTCTCTCGTGACATCATCCATCAAAGTGCATCCGGCTGTTCGGTTATGTTGCGAGAAGGGAGGACACTCAAACAGCGTGATCCACTTCTCTCAGTCCAGGATTTGTCGTGACGCCGCGGCCTAACCTTACAGTAGATATTCTATGACTTGGTGGTGGACATTCCGGTTGGTGTCGCGGGCCTGTGTCCCTCACGTGTTCCGGATGGCGACCACTGAATTGACCAAACGCTGTTTTTAAATGAACTCTAATGCTTCCTGTGAGTGTTAGAGTTAGTCGAACTGCTTCACGGGACACAGACAGTAACTCAGATGACTAACTGGCACTGGTGCCAAAGAGATAACATTTTGAAAACTTGCACTAAATCTTTAATGTTATAAAGCGGCGAGTGCCAGGATAATAATGTTCTCTCATCTGCACGTGCAACTGCCCGAGTTGCCGTTCATTCTACGAGCCAGTGTTGCCCGGGACACTTGCTGAGTGGCAATACCTGTTTGTAAAGGGTTTGACACTGGGAGTTGCAACACGACGAGCAAACACTGCGGAAGCCTAACATAGCTCCAGCTGCGCACACGCGTTCGCTGATACGCACACGGGCACACACACACACCCAACACTGCAAGACCAACGCCTAACAAACACGTGCACACAAGTACAGACATTACTTACTCATTCCACTAGCGGATGATAGCCACCTCACGACGTGCGGACCATGTGGGATAATTGATCATACCTCACCACGCAGGTCCATACCAGTTACTGAAGGTGGGGAGCACACGTGTTGGGTCGGCAGAGTACAGCACAACAATGGATTTTAATGCACAAGCCTATCACCTATGCAAGTCCTCTCCAGGCACACATCTGCATAGTTATATTGACGTATATTTTCACGGCTCGATGTATGGGAATTGCTCTTACAGGACAGCCGTGTTGAGCGTTGTTCCGCTCTCATTTGTGTCGTGCTGCCTCCAACGTTGAAGGCATCGTCAGGCGTTGAAATGATTTTCAACCGTTGCCAGGCGTTGCCAAGGAGAATGGAGGCACACTCGATACGGATCGGCACTTGAGAGCAATTCTCAATCTGCTTAGTTTCCAAAATCGTATGAGATAGGCGCAGTGCAGGTGATGTGTTTGCAGCTAAACACACGTCCCTGTTAAGTGTGAGCTGTGGTGCACATTTCGATCTGACATGCAAACAACAGCCGCAAGTCACCTGAGAAGACAGGCATGCTGCCAGGTGTGCTATGCCTGTAAGATGCACACTAATATAATATATATAGGCGGTGCGTAATAAAGCACAAAGCAGTGACTTGGCAAACAAAACTCTCGGACAACGGGTGGGTAAATATTTCCTGAGTGAAGGCCAGAAAGGGCTTTCCAACTGCTTTGGAGTGACACACGTGAACACACGCTGCTTCAGAGTTAAGCACTGAACACGAACGAAGTTACGTGCTTGTCACCTGAGAGTGCAAGACGCTCTCGCTGTGACGAGAGTGTGGCGCCACAATTAGAAACACATTGTTACCAGGTAGAAACTATTCTCCAGTAGCCGAATAGTGAGGCCGAGATGTAGTGGGAGACGAATATCGTCTGTGGGTCACTTCAAATCGGTCGGCGCGAAGCGGTATGAAAACAGGCCGTGGGTCACCCACACCGAACTTAAATTGCGCCGCGCAGAGCGGACCCACCGGCCAACCACGACGTCAATGTGAAGACGAGCCACCAGCACCAACCACCACCACTCGCGGGGTAACGCAAAACGGCCATCAGCACAGAGCATCCTCCCAAAACCGTGCAGCCATGATGATGAGCCCAGAGTCACGACTCAGAACCCAACCAGTTACGCACTGCCCAGCAGCGACCAGGACTGTACAGCAGCTAGCACAGGCTTCCTCCATGCAGTAGCAGCACCGACACAGAGTCCCCTGGGTGCAAACTAACATCGAGCATCCATCTCGTTTCCCGTATGCTACATTTCTGATATTTACCTGGCCCATACCTGAACCACGGTATAAAATACGACATCCCAGTACCCATCCAACTCCCAACAACCCACACGTCACTCACAGAACCACACGTCACTCACAACCACATAATCCGCTCAACCACGTAAACCACTCACGACTACGCATCACGCACAACCCACGCATCACTCACAACGGCACAACACTCATACTTTACTCACAACCGCCATTCGACACGAATGGGCAGCGACGTCACCACAGCGCCTGTGCCAGGCCAGGTGCACTTTGAGGCTATCACGTGAATGGGCTGTCTGAGATGATTGGTAGATGCGCCCCTATGTTACGGTGCAAACTTGCTGTGTTGTATCCACTCACAACAACCACACACCACTCACAATATACACATCACACTCACACCCACACACCACTTACAATACACATCACACTCACAACCACTCGCACACCACTCACAACCACACACCACTCACAATACACATTACACTCACAACCACACACCACTTACAATACACACCACCACTCACAATACACATCACACTCACAACCACTTCCACACCACTCACAACCACACACCACTCACAACCACTTCCACACCACTCACAACCACACGCCACTCACAACCACACACCCCACTCACAATACACATCACACTCACAACCACACGCCACTCACAACCACACACCCCACTCACAATACACATCACACTCACAACCACACGCCACTCACAACCACAGACCCCACTCACAATACACATCACACTCAGGACCACCCTCGTCTCCCCCCCCCACGCTCGCGTCTCTCCGTGGCCTCACCTCGCTTGTTCAGGGGCCGCACCCGCACCGCCACCTTCACCTTGGAGTCCGACATGGCCGGCTCGCCCCGCACACCCGCCTCGCCGCCCTGGCTCGCCCCGGCTCGGCCCGCACACCCGGCTCGGCCCGCACACCCGGCTCGGCCCGCACACCCGGCTCGGCCCGCACACCCGGCTCGGCCCGCAC
>JAZEWT010000030.1:2088022-2103388 GCA_036362905.1 Mordacia mordax
CGGCCCGCACACCCGCCTCGCCGCCCCGACCCGGCCCGCACACCCGCCTCGCCGCCCCGGCTCGAGCGGCGGCGCGTGGGAGACTCCGGCCGCCCCGCGGGCCTTCCTTCCTCACTCACCCCCCTCAACACGCTCACCCCCGCTCCTCACCCACACCCCTGTACACACACATCTACTCTGCGCTGTGTGACCCTCGGGTGAAGCGCGATTATTATTATTATTATTACTCCGCCACACCTGCAACTCACACCTGTAACTCACACCTGCGTGCGCTCGCTCGCCAGCGCGACCCCGCCCCCTCGCCCCGCCCCCTCCTCTCGTCGAATCCCTTGCGTCGCCCCGCCCCCTGCTCGTCTCGCCCCGCCCACTCATCACAGTGGAAACCCCGCCCCCCAACTCACTGAGGCGTCCCCACATGGCTTGAGAGCGAGCGGCCCCACGTGGTCGACTCCTGCACCGCGATCATCGTGCACTCACTCTATGCCGTAGCGATAACCATTGTGGGCGGCACGGTGG
This sequence comes from Mordacia mordax, assembly GCA_036362905.1. Lineage (NCBI taxonomy): Eukaryota > Metazoa > Chordata > Hyperoartia > Petromyzontiformes > Petromyzontidae > Mordacia > Mordacia mordax. The sequence continues at coordinate 2,088,539 of JAZEWT010000030.1, forward strand.
CCCAGTGGGTAGCGCCGTCGCCTCCTCCTCACAGCAAGAAGGTCCTCGGCTCCGGAGCCTTTCTGTGTGGAGTTTGCATGCTCTCCCCGTGTCCGCGTGGGTTTTCGCCGGGTACTCCGGTTTCCTCCCACAGTTCAAAGGCATGCTCCTGGATAGGTTGATTGGCTCGCAGACTAAAAAAAAATTGTCCCGCAATGCCCGGCGATGGACCGGCGTCCCGTCGTCGGGTGTATTCCTGCCTTACGCCCTATGTTTCCGGGATAGGCTCCGGCTTCACCGTGACCCTATATAGGATTAAGCGGTTTCAGATAATGAGATGATGAGACTAAATTGTACGCAGTGCCCGCTGATGGACTTGCGTCCCATCGTGGGTATATCCCTGTCTTGCGCCCTGTTTCTGCAGAGCTTGGCTCGGCTCTCAGCGATCCTGTACAGGACTAAGCGGTTTCTGACAATGAGATGATTGCGCTTATAAAGGATTCCGAATCCTCAGTGCGGACGTACATGATATAGAGGTTCTCAACCGTGACCCCCCCCCATCCCTGACAGACACGTGTCCCGCGCACCAGGCAGCGCGACGCCACGTTCTGTCCGCCTATCACAGTGGAGAGGTGTCGGGAATTTTGAGCAGACAAGACACCACTGCTTGATTGGCTGCTGGTCAGTGTCGAGTCGGTCGGCCAGAACTCTGGGTTTTTGGTTCGCTTTCGTGGTCCTTGACTCCGTGCTCTCCATCCTGAGGGACCTTTGTGATGGTGAGCAGGTCCAGGTGATGCTCCGTGCCTGCGAGTCATCATCCCCCGTTCAACTTGGGATGTCAGGGATGTGGTGGCGCCACCAGTGGGGACGCAAGGCTTATGAACCACTCTGTAAAGCACCAGTTGAAGACTACTTTGAGTGTTTTTCAGCAGTCTTAATAAATCAATTGTTGTTACCTTGGTTTTATTTCGACTTCTTTAAATTCTTAATTGGTTATTAATAATGTTTGATGCTAAAATCATTGTGGCCTTGTCTACGGTTAGCTGAAACCTGCCACGTGTTTCAACTTTCTCCCAAGCACCCCCAGGAATAACTTAATCGTTATCAGTATTCGCAGCACACAAACGAACCTCGCTCCGCAACTACACGCTGACGCTCACCTTGTCTCTCATTTAACCCTGCACATATTCGGCTGCATTACCATTGTTGTTGTCTATACCGCGCACCGCCTACTACTCGCTTCAGCTAAACTCATTGCGTTACACAACGATACTCCTCTATAGTCGGTATAGTCTTTACATAGTCTAGTGAATATTCTTTAGTCTACAAATAGTCTATAGTGTATTATTAGTCTAAATTCTAATTACATATCCACCTAGTCTGTTATATAATCATGTAATATATTAGATATATTACTATTGCTATGCCAATGACAAGCAAATCTTTTCCACGCAAAGCCATCAATGTGTCTGCTATTTGCATCTCATCCTATCAACTGTCAAGACTTGGCTCAATTCAAATTTCCTGCTTGTCAGAACCCCATTGCATCAAGTCCGGTATGGGAATTGCAATGCCTTTGACCGCAAGTCCCCAGCAGTGGAGCGTGAATACAGCAGAGGACATCATTGCGACCTCTCCTAGCCACATCGACCTTAACCGCTGCACACACGGTCTTCAGACTATCCTGCCATCTGCCAAAAGGTACCACAGCATCCGTGGTCTGCTAGACTATGCAAGTTTCTTCCCCTCAGCCATCAGGCTCCTCAATACCATGCGGTCCTCACCCGTTATTATGAGAGGACTCAGACGCTCCGCCTACACCCCCCCCCCCAAACACGCGGATACATACCTGCACGGACCACTTCACCAGCCTGTCGTCTGCGTGTTTTGCCCTGTCGTGTTCAATGCGTATTTAGCCTTGTTTTAATTGTATACGGCAGGGATGACAATACATTTTTATATCTAATACCGATTACGAATATATTCAGCAGTGTCTGCAACACAAACTCGAAAGACACACTACGTTGCACCCAATGACCAGTCAGAGGGAGGGCAGCCGTGGCCGTTGCTCAGAGTTTTAAATGCGAGTGACTGCAAGGTGTGGCCAGAGGCAGTGTTTTTTTCTCTATTAATATCACTGGATGAACATCTCAATGCGGCTAAAAAGCCGACTCAAGACTCGATGTATAATTTGGATTAGAACAAACTAAATATGGCATTCTATCCCTTTATTATAAAAATCACAACTCTAAAAATTGCAAAAGACTACAAAGCAGTGCATTGTAAACCGAGAATTCTTACCGCAAGCAGAAAATAGTCGCAACCTCTGAAACCATGACGGGCAGAATAAAAAGCGAACAGACCCAACAGCTGTAGTTATAAAACACGGTGAAACACCACCACCAATCATTCTGCTAAAAATAAAAACCGCTCTGATAATATAAAGTAAACAGCTTCCCCCTAAACGTCACATGCTGCGAAAAAGTTCTCCGAACGGCTGTCATTAAACACCATGTCCCCAATGAGACTGTACAGCTCGTACTTAGAAAAAAACCGATTTTAATCACCAAAAGAGGTGCCATACAGGGCAAGACCGCAAACATTTGCAAAATTCCCTGCAAGACACCCAATTTTAACACGATTCCAATATTGACATGTTCCGTTCATTCGAATTTGGCAGCACCTGCACATTTTGGTTGGTAAATGCATGCTTGAAAACTTGCAAACTTGATTCAAGTGCACAATAATGGCATTGCTGAAGGAGCCCTACATTGCATATTCGTGGTGCAGCATCAAATGTAGGTAGCGTCTAAAATAACTGAGAAACACCTTAGGGATCCGGGCAAAGACAGCCACCAGTCTCTGCACGAGGAGCATTGGGAGAAGCCTCTTAACAAATCCACTTGTAAGGAGAGAACGGGATGGGGCTCACAGATCATTCCATGACTGGGACCTCTGAAGGGCATGACGGTTCTACTTTATCAGACAGCGCTTTGAGGGCCGAGATTTCAGAGGGGAGAGGCTGGTTGAATTAGCTACCGTCAAGCAAGTGGCTCAGTGATTGCGTTACCGAGCAGTGTGGTGTCTGGGTGCAGAATGATGGTGACAAGTGGGGTCCTCGCAGTATTGGTCGTTTTCCACTGGCTGTTTGGTTTCCTGAGCCGGGCAAAATACGCTGGCCTCGCAAGGCAATAAAATTTAGCTCGGTGCCACGCATGGTGGGAGCTGGATGGGAGGACTAATGCCTCGTACACAGGATGTGACATTAGTCCGTACACGACGAGGACAATGCACCTTACGGGTCGTCTCCATGTGCCTCGACTCGTTGTTGGCACAGGTCTGATCCCGCAGTGGAAAAGCATCGCAGCGCCTCCTGAGCTGCACGGGGTTGCATTGACAAGAGCCCTGCTGCGGCTCGCATGTGCCAATGGGAAGCGGACGCACTACACGTCCAACGCCTAGGCTCTGGTGCAAGAGCGCCACAGGAATGGGGCTCTTGCACGAGTGATGTCGGGAAGACGCTTGAGACAACCACGACAATCGAGAAGGAGGGAGTTCCACAACGTGCAATTATCGCTCGTGCGTAATAAAGACACGTCAATCGGATTGGCGACACTCGGACTGCATTGTGGTAAATGAGAGCACCGTGACGGAGAGCTGTGGGAACGTGGCGTGCGATGCGGTACTCCGGTGTATACACGTGGATGCGCGCGTGTTGTGTGTGCAGTGATTTGTTGTGACGCGTTGTGCTTTTCCATTCAGCAACATCTATCGTCGTGCCACAGGCCTCCGCACCTTCGCCGATCCGCACTGACCAGCTTGGCGGAGCGCGATAAGGCAGCCCTTGCCGCGCCCCGCGTAATATCGGTTCCATCGCTCCCGATTGCAGCGGTGGACTCGCTCGACGGGAACGTACGTGTGGGTGCGCGTTTTCAGGCCCGGCGTCATTTAGCGCCGCCACGCCCCAGGGCCGGGCGCGTCACGAGCGCGCCACCACGAGCGCGGTGTGCTGACCCCCGCTGGATACGGCGAGCACTCGCACACCCTCCAGCTGCTTCCCTTCCATGCGCTCGGGGCTCCATGCATCCTCTTCGTCCGCACGGCCAAGCTGATGGTTTGTGCCCATCCCCCACGCGTACACGGAACCTGCGCCGACGGAAGGACATTTAAACGTGTAGCTGTTGACACGCCAACGAGCATGCACCAGCAAGCACGAGCTAGGCACTAGCGATTAGATGCCCTGCAGTTCTGGGAGCGTTTTGAATGGTGAGTAACACGACTGCTGCTTGTTAATGAATTATCGATTATAATTTAGCCGATTATATTTTTTATAACAGTATATTTACACGTTTGGAACGCACACATTCAGACATCGAGTATCGCCAGAACGACTGGGAGGCATGGAAATGGAGGATCGTCACAGACGAGGCAAGGACACAGAGGCACGAGGATAAACTACAATGTTAGTGGCCAATTAATTTTAGTTTTATAGTTATGGGAGGAAACCCATGCAGAGCTGGGCAGAAAAACACAAACTCTGCATGTAAAGATGCCCAACACGGGATTCGAATGGCCTCGAGCAGGACCTTCGTACTGTGAGCAGCACGAGAACATGAGGAAAAACACACGAGGAGGTAATAAAGGGGAAACACGAAGGAGAAGGGAACACGAGGGAGCCAAGCTGACCATCCTTGGTGACGGCGTAGCTAACGCTGGCGCCGCACGCCACGGAGAGCGTGGGGCCGAGCCCTGGCACGAGCGCCGGCTCCATCGCCTCGGTTGCCCCCTCCCCGAGGCCTAGGCGGCCGTAGTCGGCTCGGCCCAGGCTGAAGACGCGACCTGCGGGGGGACACAGAGGCGGACGGTCGGTCACGGCGCGCGGCGTCTTCACGTGCACGCGGGGGGGGGGGGGAGCTGGACATCACGGAGAGAGTGGACACAGCCATCCCTCAATACACGGGATACATTCCTTTACATTTTCCTATTCAATTAATGTCTGTGCATCAAATTTAATCACCCAAGTGCATGGCGGCGTTTTTAAAAAAGCAGTCTATGCAACAAAACATTTGCGAGAACATTTAAATTCCAAATGTAAAAATGTTGTCTCTAATTACTAATTTCTGTTTGAGAATTTCAATACAAAGTTTAGAGATTTCGGAGAATGCCGTGTATATATCTATATCTATGCCCATCCTGTAATCAGTACTGTAGCTAGTCATGGATTACATCTCCACAATTACCTTGTGAGGACGTGTTTTTTTGTCCAGTTGGTTTTAATTTTACGTTTTATATCGCTGCTGTTAGAGCACACCCACACATTATTTGGTATAATCTAACACTTTAACATAATACCAAATAATTTAAAAAAACCCAATAGGCAACGTCAGAGACCACACACACACGTTGAAAATAGACGGGTGTATAACACAAAAGGCTAAGTGAACAGTACCTTCCGAGTCGAGGCACAGGGAGTGGTGCTGCCCGCCGCAAAAGTGGCTCCATTTGCTGGTGGAGTTTTTGAACGCGGCGAGCAGCTTCGGCATAAACAGGCACTTGGTGCTGAGGGTGCCTGCGGTTAAATGAACGAAGCGGTTAAACATCGTGCGTTCAGAATGAGATCCAAATGTAACACACGATGAACATTACAGGGGCGGCACAGTGAGTAGCGCTGCCACCTCACAGTAAGCTTGGGTTCTAATTGCTGGTGCCGTTGCATGGAGTTCACATGTTTTCCTCGTGTGTGCATGAGTTTTCGCCGGGTACTCCTGTTTGCTCGCACCATCGACATGCTGTCCAAGTCAATTGGCTTCACTAAATGCCCAAGGTGCGGCACGGTGGCCCAGTGGGTAGCGCTGTCGCCTCACAGCAAGAAGGTCTCGGGTTCGAATCTCGGCTCGGGTGCCTTTCTGTGTGGAGTTTGCATGTTCTCTCCCCGTGTCCGCGTGGGTTTTCGCCGGGCACTCCGGTTTCCTCCCACGGTCAAAAAACATGCTACTGCATAGGTTAATTGGCTTGCAGACTAAATTGCTCGCAGTGCACGGTGACGGAGTGGCGTCCCATCGTGGGTGTATCCCCGCCTTGCGCCCTGTGCCTGCCGGGATATGCTCCGGCTCACCGCGACCCTGTACAGGACTAAGCGGTTTCTAACAATGAGATGAGATGACAGAAATGCCCAAGGTGTTCTGTGACAGACTGGTATCCCAACCCCTTCTCCTCCCCCACCCTCCAATCCTCCCACCCTCCCCATGGCCTCACCCAGCTGGTAGTAGTTGGAGAGGCCGAATCCGTAGACGTGCCCATCCCGCGAGATGGCGAAGGTGCAATAGGCGCCACAGAACACGTCAGCGAAGAGTAGCGCGCCAGCGCCCTTAGGCGCCTTGAAGCGCAAGGGCTGTGGTACTAGCAAACGCTCTGCTCGCACACACACGAGAATAACGGCCAGACACGGGTGCGAGTTTGCTAGCGCTGGTGCAGACAGACGCTGCCTGCAGACGTCATCTTTGCAGGCTCTTCTGGTGTTTTCATGCACCATGGTGCTATCAATTGCAGACTGCCCCTCAGTGTGTTGTCGATTTCAGCTCGTCTCACTTACCGAGGCCCTTTCTACCGCCACGCGATGAGAAGCATTCTGGGACCCTTCCCAGCTGCCCCTGCTCCCCACAGCCCAGCGTGTAGATGTTACCAGACTGGGACAGCAGCACGAGGTGATCGTTACCTGCGCGGAGGTGGGAGCGTCGGGGGCCACACGACACGTGTCAGTCTCCCAAAACATGTACATACTTCACCACACTGGTCACTGTGGATGTCGTGAATGTTGGGAGCACAGATGTGGCAGCATGGACAATATATGTTGCTGCACTACCCTCCTTTACATACCATGTTGAACACACCCTGGCTTGGTATAATACAGTTAGCACAATGACAATGTCTGAGGTCGCCGATTTTATCGCTTGGCGTGGCAGTTCATATAATACAGCTTAGTTTACTAAATACTCACCTACTTCTGTTCACATAGGAGTTTAAATGAATTTACCGCCATTGGCGATCAGCGGGCCGCGTGTGGAAGAGTAGACTAAATACCCACTGGCAGGCAATCTCGAGCGGAGGTCCTTCTATTCGCGGTTGTTGGGCTAAACCAGTACCTATGAGCGAACCCACCGCTGAGTTGAATGTAAGGCACATTGGGGGGGGCTCTTACCGGAAGCCAATTTCACGATGGGCATGGCAATGGGTAGTATGGCTGGTAGAGGACACTTCTCCATGGGTTTCAGGAGGCCAATCACACCGTTGTTGTCCTGCAATGCAAGCACACGTCGAAGCATTACAGGTAACTCTCAATTGTCAGAGGTGTGACCGTATCAAAAGAACTACGGCAATACCTCGTACAGCGCTGGGGACATGCTCCTTGTACACAAAGCATTATAAGTAACAGCGCTATAGTAGGCCAGTTAATGTAGCTACTAACTGTATGAAGTACAAATATACGGAAAGTGAAAAGCATTATTCAGATAAACTGCAACCAGAGTGCACAGCTTAGGAACGCATTTGCGTAGTCCGTGTTCTCGTGCAGAAACTATCCTACAGGACAAGCAGAGTTAAAACGGAACAACGTTGAAGCAGTAATATACATGGTATGCCTCTAAATTGTACGCGGTTTTATTAGCTGATCCTTAATCGTCCCGGGGTCAGTGACTCCGTCTCCACATGACCACAAATATGTTGCCAAGTCAACTGTTTGAGAAGCAATTCAAGCATAGGAAGCATTCGCATGTTCACCCTAATTCTACGTGTTGGATAATCCATGTTGTCGTGTGTGTGTGCGTTGTACACACGTGGGTGTGGTAGAGTGTTGTGTGCGTAGATACGCAAGCACCGTAAGCGCGTGTACGTGTGCGTGACTTGACGCGCGTGCCGTGGTGACGACGCCGTCACATCATGGCGGTTATCGTTGCTGTTGCGTGCGTGCGTGCGTGCTAGATTCGCGGCATACCCGGAAGGTGCCCCACACGTAGACGTTGCCGCTGTGCGTAAGCGCCGCCGTGTGGCTGTCGCCGGCCGACACCTGCAAGACGCGCTCGGCGAGCTGCACGGCCCCCGGCACCACCTCGTCCTCCTCCTCGGCTGTGATTCGGCCCAGGGCCCCCTCGTCGTTACAGCCAAACGTGAGCACCTGGAGGGAGAGGAGGAGGAGACAGCGTGCGCTGTAATCAGCGGACACACTCCCTAACGGTATCGAAATCGTAAGCACCGGCAACACCATTTTCTCGACACTTGCATTGGAACATCTGTGGCACTCGCAGAGTGAACTATGCAGCTGCAGATGAGTACACGATGGGAAGCGAGCACAAACTGAATTAATAATCACAAGGTGTTGTCCCTCAGCCACGAGGAACACCACCACGACATTATGCCTGTGTACCGTGCAAGTGCGGGCAAATTCATGCTATTGTAGGGTTATTGCAGAAATGCTGCCAGATGACTGTGTGCATGGGTGAGGGATAAGCAGCCAGGACCCATGGGAAGCCAGGATCTGTAAAAAGCCAGAAGCTGTCACAAACTGAAACTCGTGGTAAGCTGGAGCCTGTGGTAAGCTGGAGCCTGTGGTAAGCTGGAGCCTGTGGTAAGCTGGAGCCTGTGGTAAGCTGGAGCCCGTTGCAAGTGGAACCCAGAACGCGAGGCTTGTTGTGGAGGTGCGTATGCGTGTGGCGCGGTCACCTGCCCGCTCTCAGTGAGCACCACCGTATGCATGCCGCCAGCCTCCGCCTGGACCACCTTCTCGGGGAGCGGCACAAGCGCCGGCCGTTTGCGTTCCGTGACGGTCGAGCCCAGGCCCAGCTGCCCCACATCACCCTCGCCCAGAACCAGCACCTGCCCGGAGCTGTGCGCGTGCGACGGGTGCGAAACTAGCGTGCCCACACACATGCGCACAAACATGCAACACCATTGACATACAAATGCAACTGACATTCAGAGTAAAGCAAGACTTCCTTGCTTCATCAAGAGCTATAATTTAACATGTGGACCTTAACAGCCGATATTACACATAAGAGAATTATTCTCCATAGCTGTTTTCAGGATAATGTTCCTGTATGGCTGCGCTATGTGGAGGTGGGTTTACGACATTTTTACGCGACCTAACCCCAACGCACATTGCTCTGTAGGTGTGCAATGATTACAAAGTGTGAACAATTCATGGGTGTGGCAGAGAAACCTGCACATCCAGCAAACTCGCACGCAGAGTTCCGATTTGTATCCATCTAAAAGCCACATCTCAAGAATGTATAAGAGCTTTCAATGGGTAGCATAATTGAGAGATTGATAGAGCAGTCAAACATAATATATGAAATCAGATTTTTTTACAAATAGGTTTCTTTTCTGTTAATTAGCCTTTCATTGTGAGTACCGCTCAAGATTATCTTTCGTTCCTTCATGGTACACACCACCTTCCGTACGGTGCAGACCTGTTCTCGAGCCGCAACTAAGGTTAGGGAGGGAGTCACTAAGTAAAAATAACAATTTTACATTTACAACGCGCACATATTCATTCACTGTCGAAGATATTCATTCGACAGAGAACGACTCAGAGGCACGATCAGAGCACAGAGAGAGGGAGGAGGAGGGGGCAGCCAGGCGGTTTGCAGGCGCCACATTGCCACACTCTGCTTCCTATATATTAGGATGTCATCGGTCAATAAATTAATGATTTTTTTTGTTAAGTTGTGGGAGGAAACTGGAGAGCCCGGAGGAAACATACGCATAACAGGGGGAGAATACACACTGCGCCACCCTTGCACAGGTGCCTGGCGCAACTATCAAAGGATCGTTACCTTCAGGTGCGCGGGCTTTACACAAGGCTTCACACACGCCTACTGCTATTGATTCAATTTCCCAAGAGGTTCAGCTTGGCTTTCTATATTAATGTAGCGGGATATTACTAGTAGCCGGCCTTATAGCTTGGGTCTATAGAGACAACAATAAATAAAAAGAGCACATGCGATCAGTACAGCAACTAGATTCAGATACTTCCCAAAGGAGACCTGAAATCTACAAATGAGTCATGTGATGGCAGGGCCACCAACATTATGGACAAAGTTGACGCTTTACGGAACGTTTATGTTCGTTGCACGGGCTTTCTGTGGCTCGCAAAGAGAGAGGGGGGGTGCTGCTTCAGCAACCGAGGACACAGCAGTTTAAGCATTCATTTCGTACCGTAACTAGGTTAGACGGCCATAAAAATAGCGCAGGCGGAAAGCCGGCTGCGGGTTTACAGTGTTTGACGAGTGCCTGTATAACCACCAATGGAACGTTTTAAACATTCAGCACCCCCTGTTCCAGCTTTCACCCTGCAGAGAATGAGCCACGCTTAGGCCAACAGACCAAACATCTATAAGATTACAACAGGTTTTACCGTATCTGTTCTTATATATGTATACTGGCAAAAAAGTACCCATAGCGTTAACAGACCAAACATCCCTGCGCAAATCAGTGCTCACATGAACCTTCGCAACATTTGCCTCCCATTTTGGAGGCTTCCGAGTGTAATATACACGGAACATATTTACCGTGATGATTCCTCCAACTTGGGAAGCGAACCATCGCAAAGTACATCGGGGGAATGCTCAGCAGAGCAATCTCGAAAGAGCAGGACTCAAGAACAATGCCCATACATTGAGACATGAAAACCTACAACATACCCCGGCACTTCCTGATCTGTGCCAGTTTGGGTGGGCATGGCTCCGGCGTGGTTCATGTGAACAGCGTAAAACAGGGATTAGTTCTCAACAGGAATGCTGTGACAGGGCGAGTGCACGAGTTCTCACCTTTTAGCTTCTTAGCATCACTGTGCTCAACCGAATTCTCATCTTTGGGTATCTCCCTCTTGATGGACGGACGCCCCCGCTTCCCGGGCACACTGGCCATGTTGCCTGTGGATGTCAGAAGACCGGCTTCACTCAAACAGCTATAATCATCATCCGGCGTTTCTACAGCTCGTCCGCATCTGAACAACGCATATGCGTGGCACACAGGCTGTCGGATATTATCCAAGCAACACCACAGAAACAATCAGGGATCCTTCGGGACGATCACAAATGTCCTGATGGAAAAATACAAAATAAGTCCCATATTGTTGACGCGTGCCAATTAACTTTACACCTTGGTGGCATTTAAGCTGTCAACACGCGTGATGGCAACGCCTAAAGTTGGACAGAAAAATGCGCCCAATCTGCATACATGGTATTTTTCTGAACCAGTCCTGGGCCTTCCTTTAGGTTGACTCAGCCTCAAATGAGTACCTCGTGCAGTGTGTAAACATTACCACTATGGAGTTAAAGCGGCCGGGCATGGTGCTGGTTCCCCACTGACTTCAATGGGTGCTCGATAACGGTGCTTTAGTCTACAGTGTGTTAAGGATGTACGGGGGCCCTTTCCTTTAGTATTTGTGAGTTACGCAAATCGCCACGCCAGCACACGCTATAAGCTCGGCGTCTTGAATTCGATTCCCGCTCAGAGACTACACCAAGTGACAAATATCATAGTCGGTCCGGTGATGATGCCTCCAACGTGGGAGGAGAACCATCGTAAAAGTACAAAGGAGGAACGCTCGAAACAGAAATCCCCAAAGAGCACTTGAGAGTAATCAACGTTTGCTGAGCCGTGAAAACATGCATCAATACAAATACCCTGGCACTTCCTGATCTGTGCCAGTTTGGGTTGGCATGGCTCCGGCGTGGTTCATGTGAACAGTGTAAAACAGGGATTAGTTCTCAACAGGAATGCTGTGACAGGGCGAGTGCACGAGTTCTCACCTTTTAGCTTCTTAGCATCACTGTGCTCAACCGAATTCTCATCTTTGGGTATCTCCCTCTTGATGGACGGACGCCCCCGCTTCCCAGGCATGCTGGCCGTGTTGCCTGTGGATGTCAGAAGACCGGCTTCACTCAAACAGCTATAATCATCATCCGGCGTTTCTACAGCTCGTCCGCATATGAACAACGCATATGCGTGGCACACAGGCTGTCGGATATTATCCAAGCAACACCACAGAAACAATCAGGGATCCTTCGGGACGATCACAAATGCCCTGATGGAAAAATACAAAATAAGTCCCATATTGTTGACTCTTGGCAATTAACTTTACACCTTGGTGGCCTTCGATCTTTCAACACTGGTGATGGCAACACGTTCAGCTGTTCGGAACTATACGCCCAACTCGCATCATTCAAAAAATAACATTCACAAACAAAAGTCAGATCTGCGACTAAATGTGAAGAATACTTTATTTAAGAATATGTACATGTATGGCCCTTGTCACTCAATTATGTGGAATGATGGTCTCACGTGGTGTGGGATGTGGACGTTCTTTTGCAGAACTTCTGCACGCTGGTGGCTACAGATTGCAGGCAGGTACCACGGAACAGGAAGCATGTAGTAGGTAGACTACAATGACGAATGCTGGTGCTTCGATGTCCTCTACTGCCCACCAAGTAGCCCTACCGCCAACGAGAGGAACCAGCTTGTGCATGTCCGTCACTCATTCAAGCACCACGACCAAACCTCACAGAATACTGCTGCTGACCTCGTCAGAGCCCAAAAGCTAAGCGGCTTTACTTAATAGTTGAAAACAAATCCCACTGAATTAATCTCGCTATTTTAATACGCACATCTGCCAAGGAGGGCCTCACTGAGTCACAATTCTTTTTCCGGAGGTCCTGTCAAACGTTGCAGTGGGGTCCAATGTTTCCTTGCCCAACGCTAATTGTGTCAACTGAAGGTAATTGCTTAGCATTGGAATGTTTGGCCAATACCAGTTACATTGCAGGTATAGTGTTTCACTATGCGAGAGAATGAGAGACTCTAGACTCTAGAGGAAAACAATGCACAACACAGAATGGTGCCCGAGTCAGGAATTGAACCAAGACGTTTCTTGCTGCTAGGCACGAGTGCTATTTGCTCATTAATGTTTCACAGCACAATTTGCTTACAGGACACTATTCCACACGAGTTAAACTCACAGAGCACCGTGAGATCAGAGGCCACGACCACTGGTGCTGGAAGCAGAAGAATGTTAGCAAGCGTATGGTCACGTGTTACCTGACTCAATCAACGAGACGGTTAACTAAATTAAATACATTCATAGCACGCATTCATTCAATGTCGAAGATATTCATTCGAAGTACAAATGACATCAGGAGCATGAGGAAACTGCAGAGGGGGGAGTTAGCCCACGAGATTAGCCGGCACCTACCCGTCAGACACTGCGTCCTAGAATAATAATATTTGCATTTCTAAAGTGCCTTTAACCCGATTGTCAAAGCGCTGCAGAGAGCTTTGGAGAGAACAGCATATCAACATCAAAAAAGTAAAATAATGACTATAAATCAATGGGCATAACATAAAAACCTAATTGTTAAAAGAAATAAAGAAATAAACAAATGTTCCTGAGCACACAGATCAACAGCATGCCGATATATTGTTACTGGCCAATTACTTAATGAGTGTTTAAGTAGTGAGAGGAAACTGGAGAACCCGGAGGAAACGCGCGCAGAACAGTGGGAGAACGCACACACGCCAGATGAAAAGGCACCCGAGGTGGGAAGTGAACTTTCGCAAGCAGGATCTTCTTTCTGCGAGGCGCAGATGTTACCAATGCGCCGAGATTTCCATCTCTTCATCTGTGAGTATTGCATCATGGAGGTGCCTTGGCAATCAGGTCAAGACGGATGGTGCCAACGTCCTTGATAAACCGTAAGAGCTGGCGCCTCCACCACGCGTGCTGCCACGTGGTGCCATCACATAGACGGCCCTTGTAAACACTGCGCAGTTGTCACGAGCACTGTGTGAGAGCAGCTATGGATGACGCGCCAGCTGTTTCTGTCTTACACAGCTGTGCTACAACTAGAGCTGGTCGCAGGCGGGAAGGTACGGGTGCGCAGCTCCCAGAGGGAAAGGAGCATTCGGCTTTTATCGTCTCACACTTGGATGGTTATTTCACATCTTAGCAGTCACAGAGATGCAGGGAATGTTGCTATAAACTTAACATTTTCTGGGAGAGGACCCGGAGACGCCTTTACTTTGAAGAGGACATGGACCCATGTGCATTCCTACAGTGAGTTTATTTCCCAATTACACCCCTGGGCTACGTTTGCTATCCCGCGCTAACAAGCATTACAGAATAGGTTTCGCCTGCCGAGTTCAACAGCAGCCATCGTCAGCCATGGCCAATCCACTGCTAGATTAAGGACTCCCCGTCACACGTTCTCAAGTTGTTGCGATGTTAACGATTCATGAAGCTCCTGAGAGACGAAGCTGACTTGGACGCTCCATCTCCGCGGAGTAGAACCATGGCTCTGTTTCATGGAGGTGTTCATCAGCGGTCTCAACTGCGGGGAATCCAAACCAATAACCTCCTCCTCCTCCTCCTCCCACACAGGGGCCGAGCGGCGTTCATGGCAGTTACGTTTTATATTTTAAAGGTGTGTTTGGGGAAGGGGGGGCATCATCATTTCATTTTGCCCAAGACCCCCCGCCCCAGACTCATTAAAACCGCCCCTGGGTGTTAGTGCAACAGAGTTACATTGGTGTGTATGGTAGTGAGTGTGCACGGGGTGTTGGCGTTTGGTGTTCGTGCCACACGTAGGCGGAAGTGTTAATGTTCACACCGCTCACGGCTCACACCAGCGATGGTTTTCTAAACTGGCCCTGGGCCATCCTTTAGGTTGACTCAGCCTCAATTGAGTACCTTAGTGCAGTGTGTAAATATTACCACGAGCGATACAAAGGCGGCCGGGCGCGGTGCTGGTGACCCACCGACTCTAATAGGTGCTCGCTAACGGCGCTTTAGTCTACAATGTGTTAAGGCTATACGGGGGG
>JAZEWT010000030.1:2105608-2134196 GCA_036362905.1 Mordacia mordax
ACTGTGTGGGTGTGGGTGGGTCTGTGTGGGTGTGGGTGTGGGTGGGTGTGCGACTGTCTGTGGGTGTGGGTAGGTGTGCGACATTGGGTTACGAACCCGGCGACCCGAGTTCGAGTCCCGCTCACGGCCAACACCAGTGATGATTTTCTGAACCAGTCCAGGACCTCCCTTAGGTCGGCTCAGCCTCAAATGAGTACCTCGTGCAGTGTATAAATATTGCCTCTATAAAGACAAGGGCGGCCAAGCGTGGTGTTGGTCACCGTTTCGACCTTAATAGGTGCTCGCTAAGGGCACTTGACCCTAGAGTCTGTAAAGGCTGCTATGCGGGGCATCTCTGTGCGTTTCATCTCGTTCACTGGTGAGAGGTGCGCGGTGTAAACTGACGCTCCGTGCAGGCGGAGAGCAGGAGCTGCCATCCCGATAGAGAAGCTTTCAGAGTTACACAGTCCTTTATTAGTGATCTGTTTGTGTTGCTTTTTTGCGGGTTTAAAACCAACTTTTATTTCTAAAACGTTTTATTTAGCGTACGTTTCAAAAACAGAACAGTGTCCAGCGTTGTCCCATTGCCACCGTGTTATAAAACGCGGCATCCAGTGGGATGACGCTGAGCAATGCGATGCGCGGGGTCGCCTGTACGTCTCGCTTACACAGACACGTGGCATGTCTGGTGCCACTTACGAGCAAACTGGTCGCTCACAGTGGACACGCAGCGCTGTATTCGGTTTCTTTGTTGAGCAACTGCTTGCTCCGATGTGGACGAATCAGCCGCCCCGTGATTGAGGTCACGCGATTTCGAGAGCGATGACTCGTAGGGGCAGCAGATCGCTCAAGCCGTGGCAGACGGTAGGGGCAGCAATCAGACGGTAGGAGCAGCAGATCGCTCAAGCCGTGGCAGACGGTAGGAGCAGCAGATCGCTCAAGCCGTGGCAGACGGTAGGGGCAGCAATCAGACGGTAGGAGCAGCAGATCGCTCAAGCCGTGGCAGGCGGCGTCCCTTTCAGGCCTGGGAAGAGGCGGTGGTGATTGTTCAGGTGTCCCGGTCTAACCGCTTGGCGCTGTGGTGCCGCCCTGTGCAGAGGAGCTGCGGCCACCGCCGCCGCCGCCGCCGATGCCGCTGTTCGTGCTGACGAGGACGGTGGAGTTGATCTGCGAGCTGGTGCTCGGCGCGAGCTGGCGGCGGGAATCACAGGACATCCGCACATCCCCCGCTAGATACACGCACGCACAATAACCGCTCTTCGCTGCTCACTGGCAGTCATGTTAACACGGCGCTTGTGCCATGCAAGGCAGGAGGAGGCCATGGAACAGACCCAGGTAGGTGTCATGATGGGTTTTCAGACTGACATGGCTGGCAGATGCACCATCTGTGCTGACTACTGTCCCGGCTTGCTGCTTTTGAGCTTTCTGTCACTTTCTCTCGTCATGAGCGTCGCTCCTCTGCTCTTGGAGGACGATTGCCTCGAACTGCCCAGCAGCGAGTTCTTTACCATCCTCCGAATCACGACGGACTTCGCACACAGATGGATGCGCACTCACGAGCGTAGCCTGCGCTCACTGCACTAACCATGCAGGCCATGTAAATGTACGCTGCCGGTCACAAGTCTCACGGCATGAACTAAAAAAAACAGGCATCCCGCAGAAGGTGGTCATCGACTGCAGCAAGGCTTTGGGTAGCGAAGCAAAATATATTCTTGTGCCCGCCTTGAATGCGCCTTCATCCTTGCCCAACAGCTTCACCAGCCTGCACACAAAACATGGTGATGAAGTATTGTTAGGCCAAGACGGCCCGGCATGGTGCTCACTATTTTTTCTTGTTGTTGATTTGCCGTTCATATGTTGTTGTTGCTGACGCAGCTCTGTGCAGCGCTCTCGAAGTGCAACGATTATTAAATAACCCCCCGATGACTCTCGGCGTGGGGCGCTCTTAATCTAGCAGTGGATTAACAAAGGGGCTGCCCAGGTTCTCGTAAATGTACGAACACTGTTTTTCTACCGTCCACGTCCCAGCAACGAGAACACTCGTGAGTGCTGGACCATTGGAGTGTGGCGGTACAATGATTGTTAAACACAACGACCAAATCTTATTAGCTGGAGCCACACACGCAGCACGGCTCGGTCAATTCATTCCAACGCGATGTCAACACTGCACGGCATTTCAATGGAACTGCCTTCCATTAGCACTCGTGTTTGCGGTGGTAGCGCGTGCCTGAATCTCCAATAGTGCCTTTTAAACTAAGTTGGCTGTACACAGACCACCCTCGTTTACATCCGGAGTTGCTGGTGATCCAGTCAGTGTATGTACCTGCTTGTTAAAATGATCCGTTAGGAATGAACTGGTCATGAAATCGTGTTGCTGTTAAGGATTTCTGTATGTTGGAAAGTGTTATGTGTATTATGGGATCCGTGTCTTGCATATGACAGTAAAATTTCACAACCCTACTAATTTATCACGGAGAATTCCAGCAGCCAAATGCTTCTGTTCAGAGCATAATCTCGAGCTTTGTAGTCTATGGCAAAGACTATACACACAGCAGGAATGTAAAGACCCGACTGTGGAGGTGAAAACGCACAACTGGCCTTGACTCAGCCGAATGAAGAGAGAGCAGGCACACGTGGCTCTGATCGTTTCACTGGGCATCCACGCAGTGCGTGCTTCCTTGTCGAACGCGTCACGACACGTACGTGCACATATGTTTACATGTCTGACGCGCTATAGATTATTTCAGATTAGCCTGACGAATCTGTAAATCTGGCTGGGATATGATCCAAAATATGTTTTGTTTATTGATCCAAAAACCGGAAGGAATGTTATGAATGACGTCACCGACGCGATTTTCCCCGTGAAAAGTGGTGCTATTGCTGCATTGGGTGGCATTACTGTTCAGCAGATGTGCTTAATGAGGCCTCCACGTGGGAGGTGAAACGTCGTGAAAGGGAGAGGAGGAAAGCTCGACACGACTACCATGAAAGATCAACTCCAAAGAGAATTTCTCATACATCTCGTATAATCAGCAAAGCTTTGGGTAAAACCATCGGAACAGATTTACTGAAATCAGTGCTGTTCTTGCTAAACTGGGAAGTTGGCTAGCTTTACTCACAGAGCACAAACATGCCAGCTCTGGCGGTCCACAAACACCAAGCCTGGGTGCCCCATGCCCTTCTCGGGGAGACTTTCTTGATTGAGGGTGGTCGTGCATTGGACCTGTCACGGATCGAAGAGTGATGTTACCACTGCGTGGAGATGAATACGTTATCTTGTTGTTGCGTGTGTGTGACTTGTAATGCTATACAAGGGACAAAGATCCCCAATATCACTTTAGACTGTAGGGTCAAGTGCCGTTCGCAAGCACCTATGAAGGATTTAGCTGTCAACGGGAATCGCGATGGGATGGCTTGGGTCATCGCGCAGCACGCTCACCACTACACTCGCTCGTTGTCCTTGTGACTTGTAATGCCAGACAAGGGAGCACACGAGCGGACAAGCAAAGGGCACGAGTGGGTGTAAGAGGCTCGTGAATGCTGTGCAGATAAAGGGCTGCCAAAAGTGGTGTCCAGCAAGCAGGCGGGCACGGTGCATGGCCACCCTCAAACACTGCGCGTTCCACAAGCAACCAGAAGCGAACGTGGGGATGGAGAGTAGGAGGAATAATATTTCCTGCTTCGTGAGAGGAATCAGCCATTCCAAGTCGAAATGTTTTGAACAGTTGAGTTACCGACCGCAAACGGTGGGAATCAACGAAATGGACATTCTTTGTTGGCTTTTGTATCTTGTATTTATCTTTCACACTCAGTCTTGCTATAGCGGAAGTGTATAACGATTATGCGTTCGATGTTGTACTCTTACATGTTTATGACCTTGTCCATTATGTGTTACCGTGCACAAACGTTAGTACACAAATGTACATGAAGACGATGTCTTGTATGAAGAGAGAGTTTACAGCAGCCAACGAATTCCTACTGCGTAACTTTCCACCCCGTTCACGTGCCCGTGTAGATTGTATCGTCTTACAACGGATCAATGCGTTTTATTTACGAGAGGAAACCGGAGAACGCGCAGGATCTCATGCAGGACAGGGGGAGAACGCACAAAGGCACCGGAGGCGACAATCCAACCACCTCGGACAGAACCGTTTTTCTGCGAGGCGCGGATATGATTACCGCTGCGTAAACACCTGCTGCTGTCCGCAGGAGAGATCGCCCCGCAGATGCCCACTCCACACAGTAGGGGGCAGCACGTTCCCATCCACATCGCTCATCTCATCTCATTGTGAGAACCCCCTCAGTCCTGTACAGGGTCGCGGTGAGCCGGTGCCTATCCCGGCAGACACAGGGCGCAAGGCAGGGATATACCCACGATGGGACGCCAGTCCATCACCGGGCAATGCGGGCAATTTAGTCTGCAAGCCAATTGACCTATGCAGCATGTTTTTTGGACTGTGGGAAGAAACCGGAGTACCCGGCGAAATCCCACGTGGACACGGGGAGAGAACATGCAAACTCCACACAGAAAGGCACCCGAGCCGAGGCGACAGCGCTACCCACTGGGCCACCGAGCCGCCCATCCACATTGCTGCTGAAAGTCAAGATCAACCCGTGATGGTAAAACTGAGAAAAAATAGTTACAAATCTTGAAGCTATAATTCATCCAATGTTAGTGCAGGGTTATATTTAATGTTATGTGTGTGTGTGTGTGTCGAATCATTCGTAAGTTGGCTGAGTAGATACAGTAATAACACTTAAAAGTGTGGTTTCATCACAGCGCTCTCACCCCTGACATCCAAGCAATCCAGCTACCTCTTTTATTTTTTGTTGTTTTGGGAAACCTCAGCAGGAATCTTTCAGAAGGTGAATGTCAAACTCAAGGAGGCTGGTTGGCGTGTTGTTGACAAAGTTCGGCACTCAGCAACAGCAACAACCCCCTCACAAGCCCAACACTCATTCTTAAGATTCTTCTGCGCGAACATCACGCGAAAACAACACTGATCTGGAAAAAGAATAAAAACATCATCTTCGCTTCAAGTTGGAGAGCGCATTGGCTTATGGAGATGTTGACGCTGCCACTCACGTTGAGAAGCGAATTTGAGGTCCGAATGGAACATAACTGTGGTTCTCTGCCATTTCCACGGGCTTCTCCAGAAATGGCCTTTTTGAGAAAACTCAAACGGGAAACCAAGCCCTGTGTTTAACTTGTATTTCTTTTCATATGCGATGTTTATACTCAGCCTGAAGATAAATCATCCATTTCAATGACTGATGATGGACAGAAACTGCCTCCCAGGATTCCGCGCTCAGATGAGCGTATCATCAGTTTTCCTTTGCTGCCACTGTTTGCACGGTCTCTTGTGCTTCACTTAGTGGATGCCATTCTCTCCACACCAGCTCGTTCAATCACTCATTTTCAACTGTCTCAGGGCTCTAAATAGGAGGAGCACTGCCTCAACCCTCATCTCAAGAGGAGGTTACTGACTTTGTGTGGACTACCTTATGACCAGGGCTCTCGTGTTCTGATCCGGTGTGCATGGAGTGAACATTTTAACAATCACAGATGCCACATTAATGGGCAGCTCAGTGGCACAGTGAATATCGCTGCCACACCACAAGGACCCTCGGTTCGAATCCCAGCTTGTGTGCCGCCTTTCTATGTGGAGTTTGCATATTCTCCCTATATCTGCGTGACTTTTAGCTGGATTGTCTGGTTTCCTCCCACAGTCCAAAGACTTGCTGCCTAGGTTAACAGGCCTGACTAAATTGTCCCCGGTGCCCTGTGGAGGTCTGGCATCCTGTCATGGGTATACCCCTGCCTTGTGGCCTGTGCCTGCTGGGATAGATTCTGGCCTTCCACGACCCTGTATAGGATTAAAGTTGATACTGATAATGAATGGATAATAAAAATACGTCACGTCACTGTTGTAATCCAGTTTATTTTTAAAAACCTGATAACTCACAAGATCTCATTGTCCAGAGGGTATGATTGTGTTGACACTGGGCAAGTAAATGGGTGAAAATGATCAAGTTCATTGTGTATTCATCTTGCACGGAGGGATCTGAGAGAAATTTGAAAAGTGGATTGTGACGTGACGCTAGCGTATCATGACTCATATTGCTCTTCACTCCGTCAGATGGGGTGACTTGTCAAAAAGAAAACTCCTCGTAGTGAGCAGAGAACACTGAATAGAGCAATATTGAGTCAAGCACTCAAAGTTTATTATGTTCAAACAAGCAACGACACGATGCTTATCTCCTGTTTAACATTCCTGAGCCAGTTCCTATTGCAGGGCTGAGTCTGTCCACACAACAACAGCTGTTGAGGGCGATAAAGCGCAATTTATTTAACCGACATCAGAAGAATGATTCGGCCGAATTGACCCAACATAGGATCTGGACTCGGTCGCTTAACCACTTGGCAAGTTATGTTTTTATTTAAGTACCGAAAACTATATTGTTTGTTGCTATTCCTTTAAAAACAATGACTGACGGAAAGCAAGGGATGATAGTAATCGGTGATAATGCAGATAATCCAGAGGCCTACAGGAGTACGAGAGCCCTACAATATTGACTCGGCGACTTAACAGAGCAGTTCTTTATTTGGGAGCGCGGTCTCTGGTTTATGGGTCACCACCCTCCTATTCAGGAGTTGCTCTGCCTGTTCAGGATCCCTGCTGCGTGGAGACCCCTGAAGAGTATAAACAAGCTCTCTTGCTTCAGCCCTCATCGCCCAGGGTATTGACATGGAAGCGTTTTGGCTTCATATTGAAAGGACATCAGATGCTTGTGGAATTATAGATTTGGCAAGGGTGGCTGTTGCAGCAAAGCAATGATTCATGTTTGCATTGAATCGCACATTGTTAGTGCCATCCTTTTACTGAGTTACATAATCTTCTACCGTCTTTTTATGTGAATTGATCTCATCTCATCTCATTATCTGAAACCGCTTAATCCTATATAGGGTCACGGTGAGCCGGAGCCTATCCCGGAAACACAGGGCGTAAGGCAGGAATACACCCGACGACGGGACGCCAGTCCACCGCCGGGCATTGCGGGACAATTTTAGTCTGCGAGCCAATCAACCTATCCAGGAGGCATGCTTTTGGACTGTGGGAGGAAACCGGAGTACCCGGCGAAAACCCACGCGGACACGGGGAGAGCATGCAAACTCCACACAGAAAGGCACCCGAGCCGAGAGATTCGAACCCAGGACCTTCTTGCTGTGAGGCGTCAGCGCTAACCACTGGGCCACCGCGCCGCCCAGTGAATTGATGATTTAATATTATTATTTAGTATTGTTATTCATAACACTCATTCGTTTGATGTCGATCTTCGAAGATCGAATGACTCACAGGCGTAAGGACACTGCAGAGAGGCGGGGGCGAGGCAGCCATAGAGTCAGCCGGCGCCAACGTTTGCCCGACACCGTGTCCTATATATCATGGTGCTATCGGCCAATTCACGAGGGTATTTTTTAAAGTAATGACAGGAAACCGGGGAGAACACAGGAGCTCTACACAGAAGGGCGCCCGAGGTGGAACTCGAACCGTCTCGGGCACGACGTTTGTTTCTTCTGTAAAGTTCGGATGTGACCGCTGCACCACTCTTCAGCCCAATTGCAGTCTCTCGGGAAGAGTATACTATATATGCACTTTGATTGATGCCTTGAAACTCACGTCGGTAACAGTCTGTTAAAATGTATTGCCTCTTTTGCAGGGCGGCACGGTGGTTCAGTGGGTAGCGCTGTCGCCTCACAGCAAGAAGGGCCCGAGTTCGCGTCTCGGCTCGGGTGCCTTTCTGTGTGGAGTTTGCATGTTCTCCCCGTGTCCGGGTGGCTTTTCGCCGGGTATTCCGGCTTCCTACCACAATCCATAAAACATGCTGCTGCATAGGTTAAATTGGCTTGCAGACTAAATTGCGTCCCATCGTGGGTATATCCCTGCCTTGCGCCGTCTGTCTGCCGGAATAGGCTCCGGCTCACCGCGACTCCGTACATGACTAAGCGGTTTCTGACAGTGAGATGAGAGATGAGGCCTCTTTTGCAACGGAGATGTGGGGGGCGGGGAAAGTGGTTGAGTGAGCGTGGCTGTGTTGACGTGGGAGGGGCTGATGGTGGGAGCGGCTGCCAGCTGACCGCGTGTCCTGGTTGAGCCTCCCATATTTCAGAATTGGTCTCAAGAGCTTTTTGTTGAATACAGCCTTGTCTCATGTCATTTCATTGTCAGCAACCGCTTAGTCCTGTACGGGGTCGCGGTGAGCCGGAGCCTATCCCGGCAGACACAGGGCGCAAGGCGGGGCAATACCCAGGATGTAACGAGAGTACACCGCAGATCACTTTGTTGGGGGCAGTTTACTCAGCAGGTCGATTAACCTCGTCAGCAATATGTCTTTGGAGGGTGCGAGGAAAGTAGACTACCCAACAAAATAAATAAATAAAAATTGCTTTCCTAGGGCGCTAATCCGACGTTAACACGGGGAGAGCACGCAAACTCCACACGGAAAGGCACCTGAGCCAAGAATCGAACGTGGGGACTTCTTCTCGTGAGGTAGCAGCGCTACTCACTGCGCCACCCTGATTTCCAATAAGTGTGATCGAACGTTCGAGTTCGTGTGATGCAGGCAGCCAATTCCACGCCGGTGTTGGAGACACCAAGTCGTCGGTGATGATATTTACGGGTTGTGATGTAATCATGTACCCACGATTCGCTGGTGATCTCAGCGCGGTTATCATTAACCACACAAAGAACCTCCTGTGAACATTTGGCCTTTCACTTCAATGAGCCGAGCTGCGCTCCGAGCCGGAGAGCGCGTTCAATCGCCAACGTACAGCCACAGTGGCAGTGGATGAGGGACCTGCACAGTAGCACTGCAGTGCTGTCCTCTACAGTCGTTCTCTCTTTTTTTTAGTTTTGCTTTTTTTTTAAAGATCTGTTCTTAAAGGGGCTGGTTATGCCTCCAGCGTTGGAGTGAAATGTCGCAGAGAGAAGGGAGGAACGCTCGATAGGTTATATCTAAAAAGCAGCTCATCAACACTTTGGTTCCTTAATTTTAGTTTCTATTAATCTGCCCCGTGAAATACCTTAACCGTGGGACCACAGAGTTCAGTGCAATAGGATTTGCTGTCCTGCCTTCTGGTGTCCACAACCTAGCAAGATCTCACAAAATCCCAAGACAACCTTTGCGTGGTGGTCACCCAACCCAAGACAAAGGTCCCCCATATAGCTCCCAACGGGCTGTTGGGTCAAGTGCTGTTAGCGGCAGAAATGGAACAAACCTTTTCTATTTTTTACATTTATTGGGAGGATTTTTTTATAAATGTTGAGGATGAGGGGGGGGGGTCATCATTGATTTTTTTGCCTGGGCCCCAGAATCACTAAGAGCGCCCCTGACGACACATCAACTCGAACGAGACAACGGAATAAGACAGCAGAGAGAGGGACGGCAATACACAATACAATGATGGGTGACACTCGAAAAATCACTGGGTTAAGTCACAGCTGCAAGTAGCAGGTGCACATGCTGCTGTAGTGGACACTAAGCTCGTTAGGCTCAGACTTGCTTTCCAAAGAAGGCCCTATGAACTTGGGCACATTCCGGCTGATTTGCCAATACGCTGTTGCTCAGTGATATGGTGTAATAAGTAAATAAATAACAGCGCGAAGGGAACACAAGCCAGTACTGTGCTCCAGAGTGCAGCTAAATATTGAACATTGCTTTGACGATTGTTTTACAAGCTTGAAGGCAGCATTCGTGCTAAGTGTGGAACTTTCATGCAATGTGTCCCACTGTGTTCATGATGGCGCCTATGTACTGATATAGGTTTTCACCGCTCGATATTTGATCATTTGTGTCAACAGCTATTCTACTGGGATAATCGTATCGAGCGTTGAGTCTCCCGCGCTGGAGGTATCATTTCTTAGCCGAATGATGGCTTCAGTGTGCGAGGCGAAACGTCAGCAAGGAGTCGGGACGAACGCCCGAAAAGACTATCCCGCAAGAACAGGTCTTGATGGCTCTTGCCTATAACACGTTGGCATCAATAACATAGTGAAACGCTCACCCAGAGACATTATCTCACAATTGCACGTCGCTATGCTCACCGACAGGAATTAACTCATCTCATCTCATTGTCAGAAACCGCTTAGTCCTGTACAAGGTCGCGGTGAGCCGGAGCCTATCCCGGCAGACACAAGGCGCAAGGCAGGGATATACCCACGATGTGACGCCAGTCCATCACCGGGCACTGCGGGAAATTTAGTCTACAAGCCAATTTTACCTATGCAACAGCATGTTTTTTGGACTGTGGGAAGAAACAACAGTGCCCGGCAAAAACCCACGCGGACACGGGGAGAGCATGCAAACTCCACACAGAAAGGCACCCGAGCCCAGATTCGAACCCGGGACCTTCTTGCTGTGAGGCGACAGCACTACCCACTGGGCCACCGTGCTGCCCTACATGAATTAACGCTCAACCACATTTCAACTGACGCCTACGTTAACTCACAATCATACCCCGATACGCTGACCGACAGTAATCAACGATTGTGGCGAGGTTGGTGGTGATGGTCGTGGAGAAATGATTTTGTAACTGTGTTCGTGTATTTAACGTGCATTTAAAAAATAAGTTTATAAGTCAAAATGTATTTTGTCGTATTCATATTGTGATCAATACTGTGGCACCACGGGTGGCAGAACAATGTCATTAAGACACCACCAAGCAATACACGTAGACAGCAAGTAATCTGCTCCATTTTTTTGTTTACATTTCGCGGAAAAACGACTTCGGAAACGGGCAGCGTAGTGTGTTTGTAGCATTTGTAACATCTGCTCCTCGAAAAACAAGGTTCTGGCCGAGACAGTTCGAGTCCTGCCTCAGGAGTCTTTCTGTGTGGATTTTGTGTGTTCTCCCCCTGTTTTTTATGGGTTTCCTCCGGGTTCTCACGTTTTCTCCATAGCTAAAAAAATAACCATTCAATAATTGGCCGATAACATCATAAAATATAGGACCCACTGTCTGGCATATGTTGGCGTCAGCTAACTGCACAGCTACCTTCCCCTTCCCCGTCTCTCTGCGGTTTCCTCACCCCTCTGAGGCGTTGCATTTTATTACGAACATTCAGACATTGATAGAACACCCTGCAGTCACGCGATAGAATTTAAGAGGGCCGCCCATCTCCACAAAGTGGCACTGAAACTCGTCCACATTAATTCAAGTGGAAATTATAAACCCGCATCCATCATCAAGTGTTAGAGGCCTGCTGCGAGGAGATAACGTGGTAGCGTTTATAACAGTGTTCGCTCAGCCGAGGTGTCAAAGATACGCGCTCGACGGGCACACGAAACGATGTTCATGCTGCAGAGCGCACCTTGGCGTTAGTGGATTGTTTGACAGCAGGTGTCATCGCTACCCACGCAGGTGTCTCACAGAGGCCCTCACGCACATCCCGTTGTCGATGCGCCTGGGAGACGTTTTGTGAGCGCCGGAGAGAGGTGCATTGCTAAGGCATTATGCATAGCTACAGATGCGTGTACATTCGAGGAATGCAAGGAGATTACACTCTACACTGACATTCCACCCGGCAGCGCATAGGTCCAAGTACTTCCCAAGCCCACTTGTAGCACTGTGGTCTCTAGCCCGTGGAAGTTTTTTGTTAATGAAAATCAAAGTGATGATTGCTTCGAAAAGCTGCTCTCTCGGGAAAAAAAGAAAATGTCGAAAATCAAAGTGACATCGCTGAATCATGTTTGTGATCAGATATATTTTGTGATGATATGGATTTAAATAGGAACAAAGCCATATCAGGACTCGGCCTGTGTACTTAGGTAAAACCATTTGATGCAAAATTCCACTTCGGTTGATAATAATGAATGGTTTGTATAACGCGTGGCACACATTCACACAATTTAGCAGCTCTTCATTCCAAGAGAGAACGACTCAGAGTTGCGAGATAACCTGCGGGGGGGGGGGGTGGAGGGGAATCACGCGGTCAAGCGGTGCCAACCCGCCATACATTGCGTCATATATATGTTCCGATGTTATCAGCTAATTAATGAGTGTTTTTTGTGTTGTGGGAGGAAACCGGAAAACCCAGAGGAAACCCACGCAGAACAGGGGGAGAACACACAAAATCCACACAGAAAGGCGACCGAGGCGGGAATCGAACCCCCTTTGGGCAGAAGCTTCTTTCTGGGAGGCACAGAGGTGACCACGGAGTACCGCCACCACCCAATAGAAATACGAAACAAAACAAAGTTACAGGTGGAGCACTGCGCTGTACATGGCTGCTTTGAAGCTCGCTGGAGGATTTCGGGCAGAACGTGTAAACTCCACACATAAAGGTACTCGAGCCAGGAACCGAACCCGGGACCATCTTGCTGTGAGACGGCAGCGCTACTCATTGCGCCACCGCGCCTCCAAACTGCTCAAGGCAAGACCCTCATAAAAACAAGAGCTTGAGACTCAGTGACCCTTTTCTAGATAACCAAAGTCCTTGGGACGTGCGGGCGAAAGGAGCCAAGAAAGTTAATAATTTGAGCCGTGAAAACCTACATCATTACGTTAATAAATTGTAGTGAAGGAAAGAAAAATCAGAGCAAAAACAACGATCACATCAGCAATCGAAAATTCTGTATATGCACAGACGTAAATCAATACTGTATAATGTTCACTGCGGCCCAATAGTCTCATAGTTCGTTAATGGCTGATTACACTGTTTCTACACTGGGAGCAATTTAGTCCGCACGCTAATTAACCTAGGCAGCAGTATGTCATTAGCATGTTGGCAGAGACGGGAGTGCCCAGCGAAAAGCCACGCAGACAAGCGTAGAACATGCATACTCCACACAGAAAGGCACCCGTGTCGGGAATGGAACCCAGTTACGTCTTTCTTTGAGGCAGCGGCACCGCTCAGTGCTTCACGGTGCCGCTCAGTGCTTCACGGTGCCGCAGCACGATCCCAGCGTCAAGCAAATCTGAACAGAGTCCCTCCTCCTCCTCCTCCTCCATCGTGGGTCTCCATGCGCAGGGCTCGCTCCGCCCATGAACCGCATCGGGAGCCGCCTTCTGCGCCCAAACTTTAAAACCCAGCCCCGCGCTGCAGCGCTGCGCAAGGTGGGAACGTGATTCTGTGCGGCGAGTCGGGCAGACACGGGGCGAGAGGGACACACGGGAGACACAGGGGAGACCGGGGGAGGAGAGAGCGGGCACGGGGAAGTGACGGGGAGAGGACACAGAGGAGAGAGCGGACACAGGGGGAGGACACGGGGCAGAGTGGACGAAGAAGAGGGAGAGAGGAGCCGCGGCGCGTGTTGACATGGCCAGGCGCTGCGCCACCACAAGCAGGAGCAGCAAGGATGGAGGAAAATCTCGCTTCTACCCGCTGCTCGCCATCCCCGCCACCTCCACCATCACCTCCACCACCACCACCATCATCACCACCACCTTCTTGGCAGTGGTCTGTATTGTTGCGCCTTGCGAAGCGCAGCAGCATTACTATCAGCAGCAGCATCTTCATCATCATCAGCAGCAGCACTTTCCTCAGCAGCATCAGAATCATCAGCATGGCGAGGGGATCGAGGCCGGAGGCTTCAGTCTGCACCCGCCTTACTTCAACTTGGCCGAAGGGGCCGCTATCTCGGCCACAGCCACCTGCGGCGAGGACTCGGGGGGGCTCCCCAAGGAACAGCTCTACTGCAAGTTGGTGGGGGGCCCGGTAGCGGGGGACCCCGCGCAGACCATACAGGTGGGTGAGCGCGGCGGGAGGGCGAGTGTGGGGAAGAAGGGAGTGCGAGTACGATCGCGACCTCGGAGGCACAGAATCCAGGGACATTTCGTGGGAGTAAGGAGAGTGAGCGAGAGAGAGCGAGAGAATGGTACGTGTGTATCTGCTGCACACCCGGACTTTGATTCATTGCTTGTTTCAAGGAAAAAAGCACAACCTTCCCAGAACTGCTGCCTCGTCGAAAATGAGGCCGATCCTGGGAAAACCGGGACAGCTGGCAACTGTAGATGCGACCGGTGGGAGGCAAGACCTCGGCTCTTCCTGGCCGTTGTGTGCACCTGCATCGTGTGGGCGCCTACAAATACAAAGATCCCCCCTGTAGCCTCTAGCGGCCTGGTGGGGCAAGTGTTGTTAGCGGGCAGCACATGTGAAGCTGGTAGCACGTGACACGGCGGTGTGGGTGGCCCACACGCACGGCCACCTTTGTCTCCTCCGGTGCCGATGCGTACACACGGCAGAGGATGCACGGCTCATTTGAGGATGAGTTGACTGCTACATGCACGCTGCAGTTACGTGCACACACGTCTGTTGTATGTACACGCTTGTCTATGCAGCTGCACAGTATGTGTGCAGCTGTTTGGCTGTACACCTGTGTGTTTCCACGTGTCTTTGTATTCGTTTGCACGTATACACCAGAGATATAGTGCCGCGGTTAGCGCGCTGCACTACCAACCCGGCGACCCCATGTCCTGCACGCGGCCAACACCGGTACCGATTTTCCGCACCTGTCCTGGGTCTCGCCTGGGTCGAAACAACCCCAATTTTTTTTTATAAATTTGGCCATTAGGGAGACCGAAGTGGCCAGGAGTGGTGCTGGCCACTCACGTCCTCGTGTGCCGTACTGGCCTTTATAGGTGCTCGCTAATAGCACTTGACGCGACAGAATATGGGCGGTACGGTGGCCCAGAGGGTAGCGCTGTCGCCTCAAAGCAAGAAGGTTCCGGGTTCGAATCTCGACTCGGGTGCCTTTCTGTGTGGGAGTTTGCGAGTTCTCTCCCCGCGTCCGCGTGGGTTTGCGCCGGGCACTCCGGTTTCCTCCCACAGTCCAGAAAACATGCTGCTGCATAGGTTAATTGGCTTGCAGGCTAAATTGCCGTCAGTGCCCGGTGATAGACTGGCGTCCAATCGTGGGTATATCTCTGCCTTGCGCTTTGTGTCTGCCGGGATAGGCTCCGGCTCACCGCGACCCTGTACAGGATTAAGCGGTTCTGACGATGAGAAGAGATGAGCTACAGTATATCAACACTTTACAGGGATCTTTGCATACACCTGTGTGTACGCCTGTGTGTTTGTGTTCAGTCTGTGTGTATTCACCTGTCCGTGCACACCGCTCTGTATGTATCCGGCTACCGTATGTAGCGACCTGTCCGTATGTCTACACCTGTCCGTATGTCTATACCTGTCTGTACCTGTCTGTTGCATTTTAATTTCTGTACACCTATGTGAAGCTGTCTCTATGCATAGACTTATGTGTTGCTTATAACACGTCTGTAAGCAGCCACCACCAGTAAGTTGCTTGCGTACACCTGCATAGCCGTATACACGCATGTCATACCTGTGTTGTCTGTAGCTTACCTTTGGCGTACACCTGCCCATCTGAATACAGAACATTATAACCGGGCCCATCGATTACCTACACCGGGTAATCCGTCACTCTGCTGATTATCAGTGCTATTATTATTATTATTACTCGACTAACCGATTGCTCGTGTGCTGCTGGACGGGAGGTAATGTGCAGGGCTTGGTGATGCCATCATTAACGTCTCTGTGTGGACGTTGCTTGTAGGTAGGGTAACAATCAGGGCGGCAGGGCTGGCTGCGTAGTGGTAACGTCCGCGCCTCCTCACAGGAAGCAAGTCCTGCCCGAGGAGGTTCGATTCCCGCCTAGGGCGCTTTTCTTTGTGCAGTGTGTGTTCTCCCCATGTTCTGCGTGGGTTTCCTACGGGTTCTCCGGGTCCCTCCCAAACCAAAACTGGACCAATAAGTAATTGACCGATAACATCATAATGTATAAAGCGCGATGTCTGGCAAATGTAAAGCACATCACTGCTTTCTCCATCCCCCTTTCTTTGCAGATTATAAATGTCATCTCATTGTCAGAAAACCGCTTAGTCCTGTACAGGGTCGCGGTGAGCCGGAGCTTATCCCGGCAGACACAGGGCGCAAGGCAGGGATATACCCACGATGGGACGCCAGCCCATCACCGGGAACTGCGGGCAATTTAGTCTGCAAGCCAATAAACCGATACAGCAGCATGTTTTTTGAACAGTGCAAGGAATCCGGAGTGCCCGGCGAAAACTCACGCGGACACGGGGAGAGAACATGCAAACTCCACACAGAAAGCAGCACCCGAGCCGAGATTCGAACCCCGGACCTTCTTGCTGTGAGGCGACAGCGCTACCCACTGGGCCACCGTGCCGCCCTACATCATAAACGTAACACTAAATTATTATTATTAAACATGTTTGTAGAGAGAGTATGAATGAATCGAGGCAGGGCTTCAAATAAGGTGGTAGCCCGGTGGTGATGCAGCGCCAAAAGCACCTGAATGTGTGTAGCAGTCTGCTTTACACATACAGTACCCCTGCTTTCGTTAAGTTCACTAGCCTTTATGTGACTGCATCATGATTCACTTGCTTTATAACATCATCATCACTCCTCATGGCAAGACATGCCAGCGTTAGATTCCTGTCGTTCTGTGTGGGTTCGCACGCCCTCTCTGTGTGTGCATTATCGCTGACGTCTCACTAACTTGCTCCCGGGGGCCCTGCGTTGGAATAGCGATTAATTCTGGGTATAGCCCTGCCTTGCGCCCTGTATGTGACTGGATAGGCTTCAGCCTCCCACGACCCTATACAGGATTACGTGGGGACTGATGATGATTACCACCAGTAATGCGATGCATGCACCACTTCCATGCTTATTTGTGAATTGTGACCGTTGTAATCTACTAACGTAGATTTCCACGACTCGATGTATGAGAATTGGTCTCCATAGGTGCTCTTTCACACGGCTATGTCGACAGAGCCTCTGTTGGAGAGCAGTGATCAGTTGTGATCTAGTTCCTTAGGGGCCCGAGAGGACAGGAATCTCAGGGAGGCACGAGTCAGTGGCTGGCTCGCCTGACAGTTCCCAGACGCGGCAGCATCGTGCAAGTATGGGCACAGTCTCGAGTAAGAGGCAGCCATGAATACAAAGTCATTTACATGTTTATATTCAGTTCAGCCTCGGGTTAATAAATCTTGAAATGCAGTGCAGTGAGAGTGTGCGTTACTACCGTTGTTTATATGTAATGATGGGTATTAGTTATAGCTTCATTTATCTTTACTACCAGTGCTGTGCCAGACTGAAACCACAAACTGCAATCAGGTGTATGGAGAGTGGAGTGGATCCTTGCTTGTGTTCATGAAAAGTCGTAATCGGCCGCTGCATTGTCAGCAGTTCAGTTCCAATAATCAGCCCCAGACCGGTTATCTACATCACTTGTCGGTTCCTTGACTTTAATAATTCCAGTTCCTTAATCTGGCCACTAACCGTGAATTATGTGATAACCATTTGAAATTAGTAGTGTTGAGAAATGGTCATAAGAGCTACTCTTTCGAGAAAAAAGCGTTGAGCTTTTTTTCTCTTTCGACACTGCTATCACGAAAGAGCAGCTCTTAATAGCAATTATTGTAAAACGAACCGTAACAACCTGCCTCAATACGTGACATGGATTCTCAAGTAATGTACAATCGTGAGCAGTGTGAAGTGAATTAATCAAGCACAACTACATATACCTTAAATGTTTCACGTTTCTGCTCGAACCAGTGGAGTGCGAGGGCAGCAATCAGAGTGTGCCACTGCTGCAGTGTGAATACTCATGAGTAAAGCCGCAGTTTGAATGAGGCACAAGAGAAAGATGGTACACGCCAACACAACATATTATTCTATAAAGCTGAAATTCACTGCAATATTCCTTTTGCCTTCTGTGTCAGGTCTCATCTGCATGAGAAATAATACGTCCTAGTGGGCTCTAACCGCGTTAAATTTAAAGTCAATAATGGCTCAGGCTCTGTTTATTTCCTCCAAAATCCATAAGTCACTTGTGAAAATTGTGCAGTTCTACTGCCTGGTCCCTTCCATTCCTAGAACAACGAATACCCTCTTCCCTTTCGCGATATGAATTCGCGACCACCTTTCTGGGTGCGAGTCAAAGTGTTACGTAACTGTGTTGCCACGTAGTTGGGCAGTTAAGTAACGAATTGTTCCTGTGCACACGGGTGTACACGTGAGTGTTGAGGAACAACAAGGCCAGTGGGGCCTGATCGGATCCCAGCACAAATCTTCAAGGAAGGCAGCACGGGCCTTTTACACCATGTTCATAACCAGCTGGTTATTATCTGGGACAAAGAGGAGATTCCTGCTGACCTCGCGGATGACCTGATTGTCACAATCTTTGGTTAAAGGTGACGAGGCCAACTGTGGTAACTATAGAGCTATCACCCTCCTGTCCACCAAAGAAAAAATACTCAGCTGAATACTGGCTGACCGACTTCTATGTTTGTGAGAATAAATACTTCCTGAGTCACAGTGTGGCTTCATCCCAGCCAGAAGAACATCTGACGTGAGTTTCACAGTGCACGCTAAATACCGGGAAGAAAACCAAGCACTACACATAGCTTTCATAGATCTCACGAAGACCTCTGACTCGGTAAATCGCTCTGCCATCTGGCAGGTGCTCTCCAAAATCGGTTATCTAGGCAAATACCTCAGTATTATGCAACTCCTGTGTGATGAAGTGACTGCCACAGTCATCAATAACAGTGGCTCTGAACCCGCCCCTTTCAAAGTCAAACAGGGGTGCATCATTACACCAGCCCCGTTTGCCATCTACATTGCAGCCATCCTCCATCTCACAGGTGAAGTTCTATCACAAGGAGTGCAAGTCATGTACACGACTGACAGAAGGCTATTTAACCTTACCAGAGTGATGGCAATGATTAAGGAGACACAGCCACCGGCATCATGGGGCTCCAGTACGCCGATGGCAGTCATATTTGTACACTCTGAGGCAGACCTTCGCTGCATCATGGATGCCTTTTCAAGGGCGAGAAGCTCTTGAGACTTGACGTCAACATCAAGGAAACTCAAATCCTACACCAACCTGCACCTGACAAAGCTTCACGACCTACCACCATTCACGTTGACAACAACTCCCCAGAGAACGTGGATCACTCCCTCTATCTTGGCAGCCGTTTCTCTACCAGAGCCAACTTTGACCGATATCCATCGCAGAATAAGCTGTGCCAGTGAGGCCTTTGCCAGGCTGAGAGAAAAAAAAAGGTTTTTTGATGACTGGGACATCTACACCAAAACCAAGATTTTTGGTTTACAAGGCTGTAGTTCTCCCTTCCTTCATGGAGCAGAGACTTTAACAACGTACAGCAGGCATGTCACAGCCCTTGAGCTTTACCATAA
Organism: Mordacia mordax; assembly: GCA_036362905.1. Classification (NCBI taxonomy): domain Eukaryota; kingdom Metazoa; phylum Chordata; class Hyperoartia; order Petromyzontiformes; family Petromyzontidae; genus Mordacia; species Mordacia mordax. The sequence continues at coordinate 2,124,835 of JAZEWT010000030.1, forward strand.
GAGGTATCTCCGGAAGATCTTGAGAATAAGTTGGCAGGTCAGGACAGGTGCACAAATGCCCACGTCCTAGAGGAAGCTGGCATTCACAGCATCACCACGGCCATTTTTCAATACAACTGTATGGACCGGCCACATCATCCATACGCCTGACTCCCGCTTCCCTAAACAGTTGTTTTATGGACAACTAAAGGAAGGACATCGCGCTCCTAGAGGGTAGAAAAATCGCTTGAAGGACATTTAAAAGCCACTCAAAAAATTGCACATCGGCTCCAATGTACGGGAGGAATGGCACAAGACAGGACCAAATGGAGAAGGATTGTTCAAGAAGAGACCGCACAATTTTAAAAAAGACCTCACTGCTGCAGTGGACAGGTGACTCAACACCAGAGTCAATCGCGTACATGTACTGCCTCTTCAACCACTCACACCTGCCCACACTGCAGCAGGACCTGTGGATCTCGGATGGGCCTCTCAAGACACACAAATGACCGGGCCTACCACCAGGAGAACAATCAAACTTGATTTCAAGTTATCTCTGATGATGACGATGATGTTACCTTAGTCGCTAGAGCCGTGGTGATGCTGGATGCAAGCGAGGATAAGAAAAACCTTAGGGCCCTATGTAGCTCAAGGGCCTCATGTTTTCTAAAAAAATACTTGTCCTCAGTATTTCTTTTGGTGGACGTCTCTGCGTGTTATCTCACATCCCTGTAAAATCTCGCCGCTGAATCTCTCCTTTGTTTGTGGAGCTCAAACGCACACTGTCTATAGCAATCTTCTTATCTCTATAGCTGTGGCTTCCGCTGCCATCCCTCACATTTGACGATATTTAAATATTAAACTTTCGACTTTTCATCTTCCTACATCATTGTCTCTCGTCTACATCTCTTATTCAATCTCACTCCATCTTTTTGCTGCGTGCGAAAATTAAAATGTTTCACGGTAAGAGCTTTGCGCCGGCTTTCGTTCGAGATTCTGCTGTCGACGCTTGAGATTGGGGTTGAACCATCAGGGCTGTCGTCCCATGGTGGGAACCAGGATCTTGGCGGTGCCGCTGGGCCTGCGCTGTGGCGTGGCGCCTGTACACCCTCCGTTCTGCAGGGAAGCCCCTTTAGCGGAGTCGTATTTTGCATGGGAAGCATTGAAGTATGTCTCCTAGACAAGGCCTCAAGCTGAGAACTCACAATCTGCTGTCAGCCAAGTGGGCAGCTCTGGGCTGAACGAACGAAAAAATACTGTGACGTCTCTGTAAAATGTTTTTGTTACCAAATGTTAAATCTAGTTTTGTTTAGAATGCACAAAGAATGTGGGAATTCAGATGTATGTAGGTCTGCCTTATTTAATAGTAAATAATTACAGTAATATAGTATTTGCCTTCGTAATTTTTAAACCAAACGCTGAGTGTAGTCGTATGTTTGATCTGATGAATGTCAAAATGTTACAGTCTGATGTTAGGGGACAGCCGTACAAATGGCACGAGGGTGGCAGCTGCAGACGTTTGCCACAGTCTCTTTAGTCCAGGAGAGGTGAGCTCGCTCGCCGGCTGGCGATCGCGCTGCGGGGCAACTCTGCTTGACAGTGTCGGTGCGCTGAGCCGACATGGGAATATCCGGCCCAGTAACAGTAATTGACAATTATGAAGTACCTGTCGCCCGAAGGTTGCAAGGTGCTGTACAAACTAAAGCAGCGACGTAATAAAGACTTAATCTATATTTTAAAAATGATACAGCGGGAGAACACCGTAAAGAATGGCAGTTTAGGAGAGATCAAAACTGTTGAGTTCTTAACGATGCTCAGGCTCTTTTTGATAGAGCCCAAAGACTCAGCGGAGTGACTTTCTACAAGACCACGACTGTTCCTCAATCCTGTTTAATTAACTTCACCTTACCGCCCTACTAGCCAGGGGATTCGGTCTGTAAACTGTTCTGATCCTGCGTGAATCCAAATTGAACCAAATTGTCGACATGGTAATTGTGCGTCTTAGTTTGGCAGCATTGGGCGGCACGGTGGCCCAGTGGGTAGCGCTGTCGCGTCACAGCAAGAAGGTCCCAGTCTGATGTTATGGGACAGCCGTACAACCCGGAACCTTCTCGCCTCACAGCAAGAAGGACCCGAGTTTGAATCTCGGCTCGGGTGCCTTTCTGTGTGGAGTTCGTATGTTCTCCCGTCGGGCACTCCGGTTTCCTCCCACAGGCCAAAAACTATGCTGCTGCATAGGTTAATTGGCTTGCAAGCTAAAATGCCCTCAGTGCCCGGTGATGGACTGGCATCCCATCGTGGGTATATCCCTGCCTTGACGGGATTTGCTCCAGCTCACCGCGACCCTGTACGGGACTAAGCGGTTTCTGACAATGAAATGAGATGAGTTTAGTGGCATTGGTAAAGTAACAAGCGCCGCTGTAAGGTAGTTGCTTGGGCCATGGTTACCACTCAATGACTGGCACTTGTAATAACCACATGATATTGATCCTGGCTTCTCATGGCTCTGTGTATGAGAATTTCTCTTCGAGTAGCTCTTTAGAACCATTCTCATGAACACATGACCAGCGCAGTCTCGTGATCATTGTTAGCGATGATCTATTTACTCCAAGACGAAGGACTTCCTTACCGGCTGTTATCTCTCACAGTCCCGCGATGAAAACAATCCATCTCATGCCTGCTGTCAAGTTGATTCTGTCACTGCATCTCCGTTACAGACGTCCTGTATGGGGCACCACCACTGTGCCGCGTGTCTGCCTCGATGCTAACCAAGTCTTAAGTCTCATCTCATCTCATTATCTGAAACCGCTTAATCCTATATAGGGTCACGGTGAGCCGGAGCCTATCCCGGAAACACAGGGCGTAAGGCAGGAATACACCCGACGACGGGACGCCGGTCCATCGCCAGGCATTGCGGGACAATTTTAGTCTGCGAGCCAATCAACCTATCCAGGAGCATGGTTTTGGACTGTGGGAGGAAACCGGAGTACCCGGCGAAAACCCACGCGGACACGGGGAGAGCATGCAAACTCCACACAGAAAGGCACCGGAGCCGAGAGACTCGAACCCGGGACCTTCTTGCTGTGAGGCGTCAGCGCTAACCACTGCGCCACCGCGCCGCCCCCAAGTCTTAAGTCTCGCGTTCAATGCATGTGCGCTGCTTTGTGCGCGCCAGATTGAGGTGCTTATTGTAGTGAAATCGGTATGCGTAGGTGAAGGCAAGCATGGCCCAGAATGGCTTAGCAGGAATAAAGTGCATGGAGAATTGATTCCAGTGCAGGTGAGGAAGGGGGGTTGCTAGGCAGCCGTACTGGTAAGGCATTAACATTACGTTCACCTCTCGTTGTATGCAAATTATGTTCTGGTGTTCGAGTTAAGCTCGTGTGGGTGAAGAACAAAGATTCTATGTTCTTGTAATAAAATCATCACCTCTCATAACGATCCATGCGATCAGGGGGAGGAGGTGGGTGGGTGGTGAGGCTTTACACCTGTTCTCTAATTCCTGCACGTAGCCTTGTCTACCCGCCTAATTTATAATGCGTCCCTTAATAGAGGCACCATTTTTGTCTGAAAAGTCATTGTTGCAGAGATCTAAAACAAATTCAGGTCTGTTTTTAGTCTTAATTCGTGGCCAAATTAATAACTATATATTGGATGAATCGATATATTGAAACTCATGAACCCCATTAGAAACACATCTACCCATAGTCCTATATAATAATAATTGCACTTCTAGACCACTTTTCACCCAAGGTTCACAGAGCGCTGCACAGAGCTGCAGAACTCCCATTGCCCAATAAGGGAATGGCGCCATATTAGGCAACACCCTTGCTATAGGAACAGGCATGAGCCAGTATTGCGCAATACATTACCATTCCCTTATTGGGCAATGGGAGCAAACGGTGTGGCTGTGAGTTGCCTGCCGCCACCATGCGCTGCTTTTACTCTATATTAAGGTGAAGAGCTGGTGTTAAGGAATTGGACGAATTGGAGATCCCGTGTTCGTGTGCAGCGCTTTGTGACCTGTGGGTGAAAAGCGCTCTATGAATGCAATTATTATTATTATTATTAGTTGGTAACTAAACTAACCTAATGTTTTTGAGGAACGGTGCCTCTTAATTCGACTCCCCATTGAAATTACTTTATTGGCATACTTTATTATAGCGTGGCATATGGCTAAGTGTTCACGTGCTAAGCGGCTATTTTGAGATCTGCTTTCCATAATGGATTGGCTTCACGACGAGACAGGTCATGTAGTTTTGCTCTTTAATCTCTGAAGGAGCTCGGCCTACAGTTTACTTTACTGTGTGGTCCATACTTTGGGTTGTGTGATCACATTCGTACCACTGTAGCTTGTCTTTAGTCTTACATTAATAAAAAACGTGTGTGTGTCGTCCTGTCGGTGTTGTCATGTGGCCGACATTTCCACCAGTGTCTTTGAGAAGGAATGTCCAAGCCAGGAGGTGTGATGATGGACTATAATTATGGTTGGCATCTATGTGCTTGTCACTCTCGTAATCCACAGACTAAACTATGCCACGAGGGCAAACGACCAATGTGCCTGAAAGGAACCATTCAGATTGAGTAACCCATGAATTAGGAGTATGGACAATTGCAAAAATTAAACCATATCTGTATTTAAAATAATCCGAAGAGAGACGTAGGCTTGGAAACTACATTGAGAGGACAGAGAAGGGAGGATTACTCTGAAGAGTTGTTCTCTCAGGACAAAACATGGCCGTTCTTTTTTTTCCCCTACAGAAAAAAAAACCGCTCGCCACGGCTATCCTGAATGACCAGCTGTTAAGAGCAATCCTCCTACAGCGAGCTGTGAAACATTCATCGATTCATCCTTTGGGCCACCTTCATGCGGGGAAAAAGCGGCGTGCCACTAGACGCACACCGAGGATCTCCAACAGAGGAGAGCTGCACCTTTTGTCAAATGCCTCTGTCCTGGTGGGGTTTTTTTTTAAAAGCTTGCGACATAAAAGAGCTCTGATGTCGCCCGTTTCCATAGCCGTCGCGGCATTCCTGGGATTGCTTGCAGTCACTTTGTAATGGCCCCTTAGCTGACAGCTCAAAACCGAGGGGGCGGGGGGGGGGCTGTGGCGCCTTGGCTCAAAGGGATCGAATGCACTCACACGGAGACAGAGAGAGAGCGGCCGTCTGCGCATTTACACCACCGCTTCGTGTGCACACGGAGACAGAGAGAGAGCGGCCGTCTGCGCATTTACACCACCGCCTCGTGTGCGCGGGTTTATTCAAGAGATGGCCATCATCCAGAGTCTCCTGACATATTATTGCCTGCACATGTCAACGTGGGATGCTCTCCGTGGTCACACCGTGTGTCCTTGTACCGTTTGCACCTCGAGTCCACCTTGCAATGGGCTCGCCTCTGCTTTCAAGGAGCATTGAATCAAATGTAGCTGACGTGTGGAGTTATTATGTAATATAAATAACGATACCTCCGGAACAACAAATATATATGTAATTAATGATGATTTTTCTCATCACTTGAGGATTAGATTATTACTGATGGGACGAACAGGGCACCTGACCTATGGGCGATGTTATTCCAAGCATGTAACACGCTTTGTGACGTCGGGATGAAGGCGGAAGAGTTGTAAAGAGGGTTGATTTTGGTACTGGTGAAAAAGTGGGAATTTAAAGCTGAAATGTTGTTAAAGTTTCAGAAACGTAATCGATGTGTGAAGTAAATCTGAAATTAGACCTACAAGCCTTGGTGTTGTGCAGATAAATGTGCACTTGTGAAGACTTTAAACCAAATACCCTTCGTGTGTACATACATCGAAACACTTGTTCCATTGTCTATTGGCCCCATAGTGTGAATATGAGGACTCCCCATGTAAGGCTGCCAGAGATAGACTCTTGACCGTGAGCTTAGCCGACTGCCAGTGATTGATGAGTCCCAATAACGAAGAGTCTGCTCTACGGTTACCTCGTGCCACTGTCGGCTTGTGTTCGTGGAGGCCTCAGTTGGGCCGCATGCTATATCAAATTAAGTCGACATTGGGGCCTTATTGCCTCGCTTATGAATGGATAAACACATAATCCAGGCCAATTCCCATACCGTGCGATGCTTCCAGTGTGCGTGGCCCCCTCTGTTCACGTAGTGACTCGAGGTGCTGAAGTGCATCGTACTGCTCTGCTCTGTTGCGTATTGTCACCTGGGCTTGGGCCACATTAAGCGCTAAGCACAGTTTGTTGGTGTCAGGGTGCCACAGTGGTAACATCTGCACCTCACAGAAAGTCCTTCTTAAAGTAATTCGATGCTCGCCTCGGGCACCTGATTGTGTAGCGTCCGTGTGTTCTGTACCCCTGTTCTGTGTGGGTTTCCTCTGGGTTCTCCGGTTTCCTACCACAGCTTGCAAAAACGCTCCTTAACTAATCGGGCGACATCATCATAATATATCGGTCGCGGTGTCTGGTAAATGTTGGCATCGTCTGACTGCGTTGCTGCCTTCCCCCACCTCTCTGCGGTTTTCTCGCTACACCTCCGTATCCATGTCTCATTCATGACCAGGTGTGAAATTTGCAGGTCACGTTATGATTCATGTCATCATTATTATTATCATCATTTAACGTTGTTTTTACAACCACTGCTGGTTCCAGCCTCGACCAGCAAATTACGCTATGGATGAGTTCCTGGTAATGTAGGTGTTCATGGCATGATGTCTGAGAATTGCTCGTAAGTGCTGCTCTTTCGGGATAGCTGTGTCGTTCCTGCTTGCTCCTTGGCGATGTTTCGCTTCTCGCATCGGAGGCATCACCAGACTTCTGGATTTCTTGATGAAACCTGACGATGCTTCTAACATGGCGGGCAACATGTCACGAAGGAGTGAGAAGGAACGCCTGACACAGCTATCCTGAAAGAACTGCTCTCAAGCAATTCACAATCACGAGTGAGCTGGCAGAGCCCATGGTGCGAGTGGTGTTGGATCCTCGTCGCAATGCGGGTACAGCAAAGCTTTGATGTAATGGACATCACTGCAACGGACTTCGGAAGCAACAAACGCTGTCGATTACTACTTAAACAGCAGTTTGCAAAGGAGATCGGTGTTTTACTACTGCTATTAGGTACACGTATTGCTCGGGTTTACAGTGTGCATAATATATAGGTTGGTATAAGGTGCTGTGATTACTTTGTCTATATAACATCATCATATCCACATCCGGGCGGCACAGTGGCCCAGTGGGTAGCGCTGTCGCCTTACAGCAAGAAGGGCCCAGGTTCGAATCTCAGCTCGTGTGCCTTTCTGTGTGGAGTTTGCATGTTCTCCCCGTGTCCGCGTGGGTTTTCGCCGGGCAATCCGGTTTCCACAAAACATGCTGCTGCATAGGTTAATTGGCTTGCAGACTAAATTGCCCGCAGTGCCCGGTGATGGACTGGCTTCCCATCGTGGGTATATCCCTGCCTTGCGCCTTGTGTCTGCCGGGATAGGCTCCGGCTCACCGCGACAATGAGATGAGAATGAGATGAGATATCCACATCCTCATTTAAGTGACTTCCAGACACCCCTTTCTCCCAATTTGATTGTTAAAGCAAAGTTTTACCCTATATTATTGTGATGGCTCTAAACAACACAGCAGTAACATCTAATAAATTGGGCATCTACCGTCCACAATTTTCTTGTTGGTATTTATTTTGAGCGTAAATTCTGCTGCGTTGTTTTATGATATTTTCTGGCTGGAGCAGTGGCTGCTTGTGTGGTGGTGGCAATGGGAGGGCATGCCTGTCCTCGTCTCGTAAACGTAACACTCGCTACATTGTCAGTGTCTGGCCCCAGACGCGCTGCCCAATTGGGAGCATGCATGCGGCGTCATGTGATTTTAAAAAATGGCTTCGTTCAGAGTCTCTTGTTCAACCACTTAAGCCTTGACGAATGCGCTTCTGAAGACATTTTCAACATCATTGTCATCACCATCGGCCACGATCAATCTGCTGCTGAATGAAGACAACTCCAAGCCGCCATGCATCTCACGGTCTATTCCAGTTTGCAATCTTTCATGATCCGATCTGCAGCAGTATACGAACTCGTATTGGTCATTAGAGATTATTGAGGGTAGTTTAAAACAGAAATGAATGAGCAAAGAAAAAATGGGGGTCACAATAAATGTGGGCTATTCTGGAGAACCAGCATACGAACTGATTTCATCGTTCCATCTCTGTGAGAGACGCGCGTTCGTTCTGTTTGGCTGCCGCTCCATTGTTAGTCTCGCCCATCGGCCCCATCATGCCACCCGCGCCCCGCTTCTTGATTCTCAAGATGACGTCTTGAATCTGCGTACAGTCTCCAGTCCTCGTCTTCCTCTTCCTGTTCCTCGAAGGAATTGCAAGCAGCGTTTCCAAATCCCTGTTTTCATCCCATTAAACATTCGTTTTGTTCCCTTCCCTTTGTTCGTTCCCCTCTGTTTCTGAACCGTACTCCACAGGAGGTGGTGAGCATTAGCAGCACTTCCCCTTGCTTCAGAAGCGCTGGGTTGTTGCTCGTCACAATCGAGCGGTGCTTTGTTTCCTCTCTCCCTAAACCGCCCCTGAGGCGGCTCTGCGCTGCCTCTTCTCGCCGTCACTTCGCTCGCGCTTCGTGAGAATCTGTGTCCCCGAGTCGCGGTGGGTGGCGCCCGCGGCTCGAGTCCAGGTCACTCCACTCTGGCGGTGCCACCGTGGCACCGTGGCACAGCTCGCGTCCAGGTGGTGCGGCGCGGTGGTGCGGCTCCACAGCAAGGAGGTCCTGCGCACGATTCCCTGCTCGGCTGCTACCTTCCTGCGCGTTGTTTGAACATTCTCTCCCCGTGCCCACGTTGGTTTTCGCCAGGTACTTCGATTTCCTCCCACAGACCAGAGATATGCTACCTTGGTTAATTGTCTCCAATCAATTGGCCCTGGTGCCACAAGATGTAATTTTTTACCCCTGCTCACTGGAAAACTAAAAATGGCTGAATTACTCAAACGTTCCTTCCAGCTTATATGCAAATTAACTGACTCACTCCGAGGCGGGGTTGGTGGACCTGCAGGAGATTTAGTTGCACGAAGCAATTGCCTCAGTAATATTTTAAAATTCAATATGACGGTGTCGTATTTGTACGTTCAACGAGAGTGAGGGAGGTATGGGGACACTGCAGAGAGGCGAGGTGGAAGGAACCCACGCAGTGAGCCAGCAGACACTGCGCACCGTAGACGGTGATGTTATCAGCCAAGCAATGACTCTTTCTTCCTTGTGGCAGACAATCAGAGAAGCCTGAGGAAACACACGTAGAACAGGGGAGAACACACACGAACCCCGCGTAAAAAGGTGCCCGAAGCCGGAGCTGAAACTGCCTCAGGCAGGAGCTTCCTTTCTATGAGGCACAGGCGTACCCAC